>CAJPEX010001187.1:0-65077 GCA_905338405.1 Notodromas monacha | reverse complement strand
AAAATGAGCAATAAAAAACTACGTTTGTTTTTTCAAATGCTACCTTTATTTTTCTAGGCCAAGGGGATGAAGAACTGGCATGTTCTCATCGTATGTCTTCCATGCCAACTTTTTTTTTTTTTCGCTTTGCGCGGCTTTCAGAGTTCGTTTGCCCTCGCTGAACTGTTGTGTAATCCAGAGTTCAAGTTCACCTAGTGCACGCGGATGACACGTGGAGTGAATAATTCGCGATTTTTCGTAAAGCAAAGTTTCTGATTGGAGAGGGGGAGTGGACTGCGAAATTTCGGCCTCATTCGGTTTAAAGCTCGAGTATTGTGATCTTACTCTGCAGGGATTGAAAAAAATAACGATGAGTGACGCCAAATATTTTCTCTTCCCCTGTCCAGATTAGCAGCGTCGATTGAAGACACCACGGTGTACTCAAGAAGATTTTAACGAAATCGGTGAATCCAGAAGTCTTCATTTGCTAAATTAGTTTACTGAGTGACCAATGGGGCTGAATAAACCACTCTCGAACGAGAGTATCATTAATACAGCATCGTATACAGTGGAGCTCTGACCGACCCATGAACTGGTTGACTTCATTTGAATGATCCTATAAATGGAAAAAAATTTTCACCTGAGGAAAATATTCAACGACGTAAACGATAGAAAATAATTTATGAAGAATGAGCCATGCTAGTCTTGATCCGTTCGGGAATGAAGTTATTTTTGCAGGGAGTTCTTTTTACTCCGAAACTTGCGATTTACCATTAGATTGTTTTTAAAAAATTAAATCAATTCAGAATTGAATGATTCCCTCGCCTCCACTAGACCAGAAATCTGATGCGTTTGCATGTGTGTCAGAAAGTCATGACTGGTATTATTCGAGCAGGGAAATTTTGAACTGCCTGAGGGAATTATGATCCTTCCTAATTCACAGAAATAAAACACTTGACGACGAAAATATGAGATGTGTACACGTTATGGATGCAGATGTACAGTTTTTTTTATCAACTCATAATCCCAGGCATATGTTAATTGAAAGTCTGTTACATCAAAGAACAAAGTTCTACGTGAAGTTTGACCCATTTTCGATCTGTACAAGATTTTTTTTCAATTGAAAAAATCCATACGGGGATTGGACTCCTTGCAAATGAGCGAATATGATTCGTATAATTTCTCGTGCTGTACTTTAATTTTTCATAGGGGATCAGCAAATTTTCTTGAAAGAAAAAAAATGGGTTTGCTTTAGTAAACGTAACAATCGCATCGGAAACTGAGTATAGCACGACAGGGCGCCTCAAGATTTACTGCGAACCACGGCGCCACAGAGGGCGTCTAATTTTTTCTCGCATCATTCTCTGGAATTTATTATTCCAGTTTTGTCCCCCAGAGCGGGTCGTTGCGCGACAACGGCGCACTCTTGGGTCCGAGCCCTTGACGTATTGGCACTGTTCGGAGCCGCGCACGTTGGCTTGAACTGACGACCAGCCTACCCAATGGTCCCCGATGGCCTGATCTTTCACCATAATCGTGATTAATCCCGCGACAATGCCGGCTTCGATGCTAGGGAAGTGGCGCACGCTTGCATGGGATGATACGGGAATTGACACAGCAGTTGGTGCAAATCGGAAATGATGAGCCGTTGAAAGGCGACTACCTGTGTCGGAATGCGTGACTCACCGATATACTCCGTTCCTAGGCGCTCTCTGGAAAGTGCAAATGCATTGAATGCGGACTGAAATCCATAATCCGTCGGCCAAAGCTTCGTGGACAGAAACAGATCCTCCCTCGGAATCCCGCTTTCCTATACGAATCAAGAAAACGCCCAAAACGTAAAAAATCCCCGGAGTAACATCGCGCTTATTCATCACTACACAAAAATATTTCTCTGTTCGAAAAAAAAAAATTCCATGGAAGATTTTGACGCTTATAGCTCGGATCTTCTAAACTTTCGAAAATCATTTTTGCGCTGCTTGAACTTCCATGAGATTTGTCATGATGAGATTTGTATACACAGTACTAAAACGAATCGTGCAATTTTCACATATGATCAGAAACAGAGGCTCACATATGATCAGAAACAGACGAAATACTCAGTATAGTTATCTCTTCGCGAAATTCTTCTAAAAAATAAATAAATACAGTATAATCTGTAGATTAATGCCCAACAGTATCAATAAGTTCGCAAACAGATTCATGCACTCAATTTTGTGACTTTTTGACAAACGAAATTGACGAGGAAGATTCTACAGCTTACTTCAATAGCAAATCGTAGTTTTTCCTCGTTTCCGTATCGCCTCGCTGTGTCAATTAGCCGGTATCCACAGTTTTTTAACGCGTGAACGACTGCTTCGTGAGAGTATCCGCCGGAATGGGTAGTGCCTATTTTGCAGGTGAAATCAGTGTCGAACACGACGAAATCGAGCAATCATAAGTGGTTCTGTACTTACCCAACCCCAACATCGGCATAGAAACATTATTCTTCAGCTGTACTTCCGCCATTAAAAATATCACGATATACGTACAGTACCACGAGCGCTGAAAGTTTTCTCACTTTTCGTGCACTAGCCTGCAAGACAATTACAGCTGAAGTTTCAAAGTGATAGTTTCTAGCTCACTTGATCTAGAGCCACTAGAAAAAAAATTGTGCTTTTTTACAGAAACTAATGGAAATGTTTATGTATTTTGCGGAACACGGAATATTTAGATTTCGGCTCAACTCTTGAGACAAGAAATTCGTCAACAATACTGGGTCTTCATGAAACGATTTTCTCATTTCCAAGAAATCTTCCTGTAATGAATACTCTTGTATCTTCGAAGAGGCTTAGATAAAGTTCACCCTGTATCAATCGTCACTGTTTTAGGTCAGTGCAGCGAATTTTTCAAATAAATTCCAAGCAAAATCGAGCACGTTATTTGCGTTATTTTTTTAATGCTAAATTTAGCGTGGAAAAATTGCGTACTGAACATTCGTTGATGCGATCGTTTTTCGAATTCGTCACAAGGAATGCAAGATCCGCGTGTGACAAGAGCAAAAGATCCCGAAGAACTCGCTGATTGCGCCAAGCTTTCCCTACGTGGCTCCACAAGCTGCCTGCTCCGAGGCAAGCAAGAGAATGAACAACGCGAGAGCAAAGCGCGGCGTTTTCTTCTGGGTTCAGTTGGAGATCAGTTCTTGGACCCTCTCGCGAACCATGCCATGTACAGAGCAGAAAAGGAAAGTTTCCCTCGTTTTCGCGCAATTACTTCCCGAAAGCCGTCAGAGCTCAACTGCATACATACCAGTTAAATAATTGGAATTTCTATAGTGTTTCATCTTCACGCGGATCGTTGTGAATGCATTCAACCGTTTTCTGAAAGAAAAATGTGCATTGGATGCAGTATTTGGATCCACGTGAAATCACTGTATTTCAAATTGAAGGCCTCGAAAAGTGTGCTCTCAATTCTCATACAAAGACGTTAACCTGACTGGGCAACATTGATCGGTACCCCGCTGTCTGATCCTCTGGTTAAATTAGGTGTCCTTTACAAGAGATTAAACTGAAGTTTCCCACTCGTTTGCTCAGCAGCAAGCATGATCATGATATTTTTCACAGCGTTTCAACAGGCCACTCGAATGCCGCATGTTTGCATCCGTCTTCAAAGTCCGGGTCGAGAACGCTCGAATAACGAACCCGAGTACTGTACTGTATCCGTTTCTTTGCCAACAATGCGATTTTTTTTGTGAATACCGGGAAATGCCTCCCTTCTGCTGGAATAAATGAGTCGGCCGTTTGGCGATGTTAGGATTTTTTTCTCGGTATGCCTGCGACGCATTTTTCCTTGTCCTGCACTGGCAGTTCATTCTTTCATGGGTAAACGCGAAATTCTCGAGTTCAACCCATGGGTGCAGATGTCACTCAATCAAAAAATTAACGGGAGCTATGTTGTAGATTTGCTCCACGTACTCAAAAAACGTTCAAGTTTTGTGTTTGGCGTTTCTTAAAAGTGCTGCAAATTACGCACGAATTTGCATTGAAATAAGCATAAAAAGCTGGAAAATAGTTATTTTTAATTATTTTCCAGTCTATACTATTTTGCTTGGTGCTGTTGACAAATAATCCCAATACCGTATGCGTAAATTATATTTAGACACTGGACAAATAAATTACTTCAGATACTTCTAATGGCGACCTGTATACAGTATATGGAAAAATTATGAAATTCGGCATTCGATCAAAGAAAATTAGCAAATAAATTTAATTTTCGCGCTGTGTTTCTATTTGGTGCTTTTGTTTACATAACAAGCATAAGCTGCTTTTCAAAAGAAGGTCGTCTACCGTGACTCATTCGACTGTAGTAACAGAATGTAAACGATTCCTAAANAAACGATTCCTAAACAATAGACCTTTGATGAAAATCCTCATTGTCCTGGGGGGCCAGTGCGTCCGGGGCATACCCAGACGCAAAATAAGGGAATCAAATACTGCACAGTATACAGCAGTACAGTAATGTGGCCTTGGACCTCCTTAACCACGAAGTTTTCTAAATGGCAGACGTGTATTCAAAACCTAAAGAATTGTGATCACGGACGGTAAATGTCAACCAGCACAAAGAAAATCCCACATGGAAGCCAATATATGAGTGAAAACGATTGAAAAATATAAGCGCAAGCAAAAAGAGGGTCTTCATCTGAATGGTACCCATAGCAGACGCCCAGTTCTGTACAGTACTGATATAGTCTCGCTTTATTTAGCCATCCATCTGAGTAAGTGGTGACCATGTCCAGTTCTGGTCTGATCATCAGAGAGTCATTTGGTTTCTTCCAACAATGTAAATAGTGCATCACATGCACGCCAGTCTTGTGCCTGAGCGTGGAGAGATGAAGCCGTGGAAAAGTCGAATTTTCTGGAAAGTACAAATGATCATCATCAATAGTGACCAGGACAAGCTTCCAGAGTTCTCTACTCTGCAGAATGAGAAACATTCCAGCAGCATGTGAGTCGTTTCCATAGTTGGACACGAAATATTTCTCAGTGGTGCAGTCCCACTCGATCGCTTAAGAAAAGAATGGGGAAAATCTCAAAAGCTTTATTTGTCGCCCTTGCTTATTCCGTGACAGCAATACTGTACAGGTAATATCCTCCCGACATGTGTTAAATGTATACTGTAATTGGTCTTCCAGGCTCTCCGATAAGCATTTGCTTAAAGTTGAAAACATCCAAACCTCCCGTATTTGATCAAGGATGAGGACTACCTCCTTCATCTGAGCAGTTCCAGAAGCAAATGTGGAGTGGTTTGTCTCATTTTGTGTCATCAGTAGTGATGACCAGGCCCAGTTCAGATACAGTCTTCAACAGGTTGCTTTCCAATCGCGTATATGCTGCATAACATTTCAGTCAAACATATGGTGCAGCTTTAAAGGTGCTTAATGATGTAGTACCACTTTTGCAGGCACCAAAAGCGACATCTGGCTGCTGGATCAGCAGCAGCGCCGCCCATAGGCTGGAGAGCTGTAATCGTAAAATGTATGCATCTACAAATATTTTCGTACTGCTTGGAAGTACTTATTTTTTTAGAGTATGCTATGATTTCACCTACAGTAGTGGAGGATCGAAAAATTAATCCATAATTCACAAATTTATCTGCAGCTTATTTCATGAATTTATGACGCTCTTAAGAGTGGAAATATTTTCTCTCTGAAGTGGCAGAGACATGGTACATGTGAACAATATGACTGTGTGTTTCAGTGACATTTCTGAGATTTTTGTGTGTTGATGCTTTAACCTAGATGAAGACAACAGAAAATTATCCAGGGTTCCAGCTGGACTAGAAACACCTTGCAGTCTCTGCCCCTTAAAATTTCTTTTTTTTTTGATCGGACCAGCTCGAAGAGAAAGACAACGAAGTATTTAATGAGGTGCAATAGTAAGTCGAAAAAGAGCTATTATTTCTGCTTACAGCATTTTTGATGGCAAATACAAAATAATCACGCAAATGGCTCTTGTCAAAGAGGGCGAGAGAGTACATACAACAATACGAAGTAACATTTGATCAAAAAATCTGCAACATGAGACTTGGCGACACAACAGGAGCGAACAAAAATATCAGATCACAAATAAGCTCTTCACTGAGACGATCAATAGTTCTTCTTTCGGGCAAAGCAAAACAAAAAACAAAAAAAACGGAGTCAGATGAACTGGCGGTGGACAAATTCTTCAGGTCGGAAGGGCCTCTGGAACGTGGACATCACGGGGCTGCCGACTACGGGCGAGAACTGGTTCCTTGACGGGAAACTCATGAGTCGGTCTCGTTGCATTTGTGTTCCGTCGATGTCACGCCATTCGAAGTTCTTGGTCGAACCCATGGAC
This sequence comes from Notodromas monacha, assembly GCA_905338405.1. Classification (NCBI taxonomy): domain Eukaryota; kingdom Metazoa; phylum Arthropoda; class Ostracoda; order Podocopida; family Cyprididae; genus Notodromas; species Notodromas monacha. The sequence continues at coordinate 58,742 of CAJPEX010001187.1, read as the reverse complement.
CGCGGCAGGGTTCCCAAGTGCACTGGCCTTCTCTCTGCCGGTCGTTCGTCTTCCGCATCAGACAAGTGTCGTCCTCGAAGGATTGACTGCAATCCAAGGGTACCATTGTGGAAGCCATTCGCATATACTGGAACTGAAATGACGCCCAAACGGGAAATGAGGAGAGAAACACGCGGAACTCAAAGAGGTAACTCATCAGGAAGAAAAACAATAATAACCAGATCAAGGAAAATGTGCAAGGAACTGATTCATTGGAAGTGATATTGAACTCTGCAATATGAACGCTCACGTGTTTGGCCTGTCAAAACTCAAATCTCAGTTCTATTCTCCCACCTCTTCAGTACAGTATTTGAGAAATCAAATAACAAGGTTGAATCGTATTCATCCATTGATCACGTGAATAATATTGAGGATATCCCGTTTTCTTCTGGTTGACCCCTGACCTAACTTCCTTTATTAACATGAAGTACTTTTTTTATTTGACTCTAGGCGTCCGGAGGAGATATTTTCTTCATTAATATTAATAGATATATACCCTATTAACGACGCTGCATTTTTGTTCGGCGTATTTTCCAGTCAATAGCAGGAGAGGGGGGGGGGGCGGCAATATGTTTCTAAAGGGCACCATGCATTTTTAAATAATTGGAATCCCTTTCTCGAGCATACTCAGTTGAATCAGGATGTCAACAATGCATGACCGCATTAGGATTTTAGCATTTATTTGGGCAGCAATAACTAGAGATTCAAAAGATTCCCGAGAGAGCCCCAAGAATTTCCAGAAAATTCATTTCCTTATTCTATTGTCTTGAAAAGGTTCGAAAAGGATTTGCTCGTAGAGGAATCATAATTTCAATTGCTGAACATCAAATAGCTTCCAGTGATGCCGTCACATAGTCCATAAACTAGGAAAGGGTGAGGAAAATATCCCCAACTTTATTTTTCTCTCTTGGTTATTCCATGACAGGGATGATATCCTTTCCCGCATTGAGTGCATTAAAAGTTCCACTGGCCTTCTAGACTCTCCATGCATCTGCTGCATGTAGGAAACATCTGACCCTTCCTATTGGATAGATATTTTCTCCATTTGCACAAAGTTGACGGTCTTGTAGAATCAGAGACGAAAAAAGTTTCCTCTTGGGATACGCGGGAAAATCGCAACTTCACAGAGTCACTACTTGACGCGCCAAGGACCAGGCACGGCTTTTAATTAAATTAATACCTGGCGAAAGCAACTTCTCATTCATCCTGTTCTATCTACAGCGACTATGCCTCCATTTACGGCAAAATTCCAGAAATTTTCATTCATCTCACGACAAAGCTTTGAAAACCTGTTCTAAATTCTACGAATCGAAAGGAGTTTCGACAGTCCACCGAGCCAAAACTACTCGCCAGTCAACAAACCGGATTACGCTCGAATTTTCTGTTAGTCGAAAAGGAGTCTTCGTTCATTACAGAGCTCTTCTGTGCGCCAAAAATCAGACTGTACTTGGAAATCAGTATAAAAAAACTAAAAAGATAACCAGCGTGCAGACGAAAAAAAAAGTGACGCAAATGAAAGGAAATGTGATTGCAGTTTTCTAGTTCAAAGAGACCAGAGAAATGATTAGCGAAAGAATTTTCATGTCTTACGAGAATTGAGCTGTCCGGACATGTCCAGATATTGATTATCATCATCGTGGCGGCGTGGTTCACGTTCCGTCGCGAATCTTGACATAGGTACCACGTGAGGCAGTGTTTGTGCCATTCTCGTGGTTGGTGCGCTGTAATGTGGCGCCACCTCGCCATCGTCGAGCAAATACGTCCGTTTTGCAGCTATCGTCTGGAAATAAAAAATATTCAGCGCTGGGATCATTGCATTCGGCTTTCGATTATCGCCGATTTATGCATTGATGCACGATGGTGAAATCAAAAACCTCGATGGCTTTATCATTCGAAAAATGAATGAACGAAGCAATATCGTGTACGCGTTCCATGAGCATATATTCCATTCATTTCGCATGCATGAAAAACGATTTGACGACTTGCGTGATTTTACCATATAATATTTAAATTGACTATGAAAAGATATGTAAATGCTTTTCCTGCATGTTGGAGATACTGTATCAAGAAATGCCGATTACAAATTTTTCAAGCCTAACGGAAGGTTTCAAAACTTATCAGATGCTGTTAGGATTAATGGTTTTGAAGCTTTTTTTTAGGAAACGGCAAAGAATTTCTTTGTAAATCGAGTTTCGCAATTCTCTCTCGAGTCTAAACCTCTGGGATTAATGGCAAAACCTGAACCAAACTAGCTGATAAGAACTTTCCTCTCAATTGCAGCCCCTACTCGCCGAATGCAACATTATTTTGTTAATTTACATCCATCTACGGAGACTTCATAAAATGGAAGCATAAGACTGATATTGTATACGAAATATGAACCAACCCTCGTATCTGTAGACTATACTCAGCAGCCATCGCGAACAAAAGATAAAACAGAGGATCCAGATCAGAAAGTGTTAACCTCGTGTAAACCTAGTGTGTCTGTCGAGTACAACGTCACTCGTCGCTTAAATGGGTTCTTTCCGCTTCTTCAGTGTCGTCTGTCGAGATTTGTGCGAACAGTTTGTGTAATCGATGCCCGAAGAATGACAAACTAGGGTCGTGTCGGAATTATTTGCTCTGGGGAACTGTGCACTCACGTTGTCAGTCGTCGCTGACGTCTGGCTTTTTTCGGAAGTGAAGCTCACTGTGTCCCCAGTCCGTTCCGTCGGGTACGTCTCGTAGGAGCTGGTGTACATTTGGATCGCCGGGTTCCTTCTGCCACCGTATTCGCTGGGCGCTGAAGAATTGATAACGCCGGAACGTCAGCTTGTGGTGAGTAATTTCTGCTTTGTTTTTTTCGACATTATTGCATGAACTATTCTTAATTTTTCTATATATACGCGGATCCAGATGGACGCGCAAGTTCTTGCTGCCCGTCTCATAGATGTGTTGCTTTTGTTATCGATTCACTATCACCCCAGTCTTGAATTCGCTGCTGTTCGGGCAACACTTTTTTTTATTGTCGTTAATCAGCCGACTCTTGCGTTAATGGTAGCCCAACATGCGTCATATTCGGGTCATCATCCTATTTAGCGATTATCCTTTAGTTCCATACCTTGCTTGTGTGCGTGAGGTCGTCTGCGACGATTGATGACGCAACTGACGAGGGATATGTTGATTGCGACCAGAACTACGACACCAACGATGATCGCGACGACAAGTAACTGTGACATCTCCGTTTGTGATGGTTCTGAAGGGATGGGCGGTCCGACGGGCGATGGAGAATATCCTAAAAAATAATGCGAGACATTGAAAGCTCATTTTATTGAGAACAGTACGCCGCCGGACAAGTCTCTCCAACCGGAAAAAAAGAGAAGGAATAATTCGGCAAAATACGGCTCTTCCGAGAGTATAATCCGCCATAAAATCTATCGTACCCCCCAGTTTTACATCCCATTAAAGTGAAGAAACTTTGCTGATAAATTTACCACGTACGACACTTCACTTCACTTCTAATAGAAGTGCGCGAAGAAAACATTGCCGAATGCTTTCCTATGTTTCCACTTCGAAACATCGGTTCTCTGCCAATTATTCAGATTAAGCAAAACTATCCGTGATGGAGAGACTTCAATGTGCAAATATAAAACGCAGTTACTACGAGTGGGCATCTTTGACCACTTTCATGATTTTTCTGACGATCATCTGCAACTCTAAAACGCTCCCTGCTTTTTTTTTTTTTTCTTGGGGGTATTAAATGCGGTTACAGTTTTTCCCCCGTTTTTAATGTGACTGACACGCCTGAACTTATCTACCGATCGGCAAACACACCCCGAAGAAGCCGTGTACGTTGACTTAAGACCTAACGACGACCGAGGATTTGGCAGGCATTTCGGAGAAATTTGCTTCAGGCGCACACTTCATCAGTTATCCTTCGGTATGTTTATACCCGATTTGCTTCTGAGTTGGTTTCCTCGAAATAGTCCCAAATTCACTAATTGGGCTCATCGCGACATCAATAGGGGAAAGACCCGAGGGGCACCGACTTGAAAGCGCCCAAGTTCGGGATAATTTGTCACGAAGAGGCACAAAGGGAAACGCGAGCAGAGGGAATAACAGCCCCGGGTTTCACCGCATAATTTCTCTGAAAGGGTTCGTGTTTCACTACACCTGAGGAACATTTCAATTCACCCCCGAGGCGCTTATGGTACGGGGTGCCTTCTTAACGCCGAGAAACTAGATATTCGGTCAAGGAGCATGCTAAACTCGCGGTGGATGCACTTTAATGATTTTGGGAGCCAAAACGAATATATTCTGCACCTGCAACCCATCGTTGGCCAATCGATCCAGAGAGTCGAAACAAGTTGAAGTTCTACAGACATGACCCCTGCATTCAGAGACAAATTTTCTTTCAATATGCTGCACAAACCCAAGTCACTATGCTGCGCATATATGGCCAACGCGAACATTAAAGAAAATTTTCCGCAACGTATATCGTTCATATTAAAAAAAGACAAGATATTTATATGACGTATATAACCAGTTTGAAAACAGAAGGCGATATTTACGAAGAAAAGATGACTTGAAGGCATACGAAAATTTGGAAGCGTGACAAGGCATTGTGAGACCAAGTTACTTCTCATTTTTTGAATCACTCTGAACGTACATACCTTTGCACAGGAAATATGGGCCGAAAAGCATAACGATTTCTCAATTGTGATATCTCGCGAACGTTGCGAGCTATCAACAACATCGAAAAAGGAAATTTAAATTCGAATTTTCCTGAATAGTTAGTCAATCAGGGGACGCATAAAGGTGGCTATCCGACACTTTAACTTAAAAGCTACGTAGACCGCTTTTCTTTTAATGAATCAACATTTGGACTCGGATAATCTAGTGCTAGCGCCCTAACACCCGAAAAATCAAGGATCTGACAGACAGATTAATATTTTCATGAAGAGGCAGAAATCAAGAAAGCTTTCCAGTGAAATTTTGAATAATCGCGTCAAAGGAGGAATAAGAACAGTAATGGGTTAGACCAGTGTTCCCCAACCCGTGGTCCGCGGACCGGCGCAGGTCCGCAGAAGTTCTTTGGTGGTCCTCGGGAAATTTTCTGTAGCATGAACAAATTATTAAAAACAGCAATGAAATAATTTATTTTATCTGAAATTTCAGTAAGATAATCGCAGTTGAAATTTTCTGATGAACAAGTTGGCTTTTCTCCTAATAGCACTTCAGACAACTTTTCACCTCCTGAAATAAATTATTTTAATTTTTTCATTCTGAGAAACCTGTCTTAAGCCCACCTTTCTAATTTTTAGAAGAAATTCCGCTCTAACTTCTTCATTGGTTCTTACTTTTTGCTAAATAGCAGAAACTTTTCAAATACCTGCCATGAAGTGTTTCAAAAATTTGTTTTGAGTCTGCCAACATTTCACGAAACTTTGCCAGTCTGCAAAACATTTTTGGGAAATTTACCGATCCTCAAAAATGTTTATGAAAATTTGCCGGTCTTCGAACCCAAAAAGGTTGGGGAACACTGGGTAAGACGACTCTGTAGAGACGTCTGGACGCAAGTACATACACTCTTATTAACTCGTGATTCCCTCTTAGTACCTCAAGGTGCACTGGGGTAAGAAGTTAGGCACTTGATGAGCCAAAGTATAAACGAACCTCTCGTTGTCGCGCTGATTTCTCCGAGGAACTCGCTGTCGCCCTTGATATTTCTGGCTTTAATGTCGAAGTAGTACTTCTGGTTGGGTTTGAGCCCGAAAACCGTGTACTCTGTCCCGTTCACCTCTGCGAACGTGTAGATGGATTGCTCGGGGCTTCGGTATTTGAGTACGAAACTTTGCCGAAAGCCGCCGTCGAAGCCTGGCTCCCATTTGACGGTGATTGATTCGTGCGTCACATCGGCGGCTTCCAAAGTCCGCGCGGCGTCCGGGGCCGACGTTCGGTTTAGATAAATTGATGTCACGCTGTCGCCCACGCTGTTCCGACCGTGGCAAGTGTACGAGCCGAAGTCCTCTTTCCGCACTTTGCCGATTGTCAGTTCCGTGTCCCATGTTATGAGATCATCGGCGAGCTGTCACATCGAATTAGCGTGATTAAAATCAGGGGATGAAAAGATGAACGCTGCTTTGGAAAAAGGTCACGTCCCTCTTTGATACTCGGTTTCATGGGAAGCATTCTCGAAAAAAATTGATATTTTTAAAAAGCAAATCCTCTGGGACTTCAAGCTATCGAACACAGGAAAATCGTGTCGCGAATGACCACCGCTTCTGACACGAAATTTTCAACCTGTGGTTCGCATACTATTCGTGGTACTTGAGGATCTATCAGGTGGTTCTAAAGTTTGTATAGTGAAAGGGAATACAATCTCGCTCGCCAAATTTTCCGTCTTCGGAGTAAAGAAGAAATGTTGAGGCTGAATGGGTGTCATTCTCTTGCAACCCTCAAGAGAGGAAAAAAACAGTTGAATATAGGAGCCTGGAATGCGATATAAAACCTGTTGGAGCATGTTTTTCATCCACGAGACTGATGCTACAGTGTTCGGGTATAAAGAGATTTTTCGCGACACGGTCACATCTTGAGAGCAGTAAATAAAAAATAAAATAAAGGTTGAAAAGCCTTTGTGTGGTGACCGATATCAAATCGTGCAGGATTAAAAGAATTTCTTTGCTAGATGTATTTTCCAAAGATTGAGATTTCCGAAAGAAAATATCGCTGGCGGACTTTTACTTCACAGAAGGCGAATCGTGAGGTTGAAAAATATCTGCCAGAAAAATTGTGACTCATGAGCAAAAAAATTGTATTCGAAGAAGAAAATGTGATAAGAGGAATCTGTGAGAGACCTCAAAGAAGATATGAAAAGTACGGTAGTCAATTCAATCACGCGACGAAAGCTCGAGCCACACCTCCATCAAGAAAATTCAATCACGGCCTTGAAGCGCCATTTTAATTTTAAAAAGTATGTCAATAGAATGTTTATGCAGAACGTATACGGTATTTCTTGGATTCACTGCCATCCATGAGGCCAGAACCTCGGTATAATTTTGCTATTTCAAACGGAAGTTGGTTAGTTAGCATGATTTGTTACCCGGAATTTTCCCGGACGTTAAAAATGAATGCTCCTCCGTATACGGGTGCATATCTGTAGAACCCTATGATCATATGATCCCCACATAACGATAAACCTTTTTTCAGTCCGTTTCTACAGGAAAGCTGTCAACAGCATGAACTTTTTGGAGTAAAGAGTTTTGGAGCGTGTCTTGAATATTAAATGGAGAACGAGGGTTGGAATCCTGACCAGTGCAGGGCTTTCGTGTATGCAAATGGTTCACGACTCAGGCTAGTGCCATGAAAACGGTGCAGTAGTTTTATCCCCTGGGCGCACTTGTTCATGTATTCAAATATTTACGGCCAGCTTACATTTCGCACAGAGTTTGGAGGGTCATAAGTCAACGATGTTTGCTGCTCACGTCATACAAGACTAAAGCAGGGCTTTTGAACCGTATTATGCATTTTACCTTTTCCAAGACATGGCAGTGTTGTGTAACAAGTGCTATCCTGAATCAGGTTGAAAATACTTTCTGAATGATCGACTTCAAGTACCGTTTTCTTTTCTGAAATATAGGCAAAAAATTATCGTCGAGCCAGGTACTTGCTCACCCCAATTTTACACGTTCCATTGATTGAAGAGCCTTCTCTTAGACCAAGAAGATTAATGGCTCGATTCTTCTCCCAGGCGTCTTCATAAGCGAGTACGTATAAGAGTTAGTAAGGACGATCCTAAATGTATGCTAACCTTCCCCCGTTCAGAAATAATGCGTTATTATCATTCCTGACTTATTTTACGACAAAATTACTTCAGTTCATGAAATTTCTGCAATGACCGACGAATAGTTGTCGATGTCTCTAAGATAATTTTGAAACCGTTACATAGATGCGGTTTTGTCGAATATTTCCCGCTTAATGATATCGACGGCTTCCCCGCGTAACATAATTTCCACATCACGTATTTTCATTCCCTGACTGCATTCTACTGTGAATACTATATTCAGTTATGGTGTAAGTTTAAACCTTTGTTGAAACTGCGATGCCCTATTCAAGTAAAGACGTCATTTATCCGAAGAAGCACCATGATAATTTAGTTCTTCCAACTGAAAAAAGTTGCTGTTGAATTTTAGACACATTATCGCTTTCTTTTCTCGATACGTTTTCCGGAAATTTTTTTTCTGTATAAAAAAAGTCTACAAATATCCAAAGGGCATGACAGCACCGCTTCAAATCTCATTTGCAGACATCGAATAAAGGCTCAATCCATATTATTGAGAAAAATTAGCTTCAGCCAGAAATCTCGTAACTACTAATCTTGCTGAAAAGCAGGAAAAAAGGTGTCAGATGCTCACTCATCATTGTACTTTAAATTATAATTTTCGGAATAAATTTCTGATCATGTTCAACACTAATCACTTCATGAGAAACAGTTCGATGATCGATTTGTGCGCGACTCTAAGACGTACGCGGAGCTTCTTTTTGTTTTTATGAAAATGGGAGGCGGAGGGCGTCTTGAAGTGTCGTTTTTTTTTGTGGCCCATCGACAGTTTTATCCTGAACATAACACGAATTCTATGACTCATGAAATGATGCTACACTGACCTTCTTGGTTTCGATGGAGTACATATCGCCAGGATTGAGCTTCTCACCCTCCCGCTGCCATATGAAAGAGATGGACGGAGCACCGGTTGCTCGGCACTTCAAAGTGACGGGGAAGCCGATGTCCGAAGCGGCCTTCTGGAATTGCGGCGTCGTATCCATGACAGGGCCGTCTTGAGCAAACAAAACTCGGGTCAGGGTCGGCGAAAAACAGAGCAAAAAATCCGGGGATATTGCCCCGGGGACGGGCCGAAACATTGCTTACATTCGACGAGTAGCTTCCGTGACTCCTTCACCTCGTCACCGATGCTGTTCTTGGCGAGGCAGTAGAAAACTCCGGTGTCGTCGCGCTTCAGGTTGTATATCGTCAGCGTGCTGACGAATTCCTTTGTTCGCGCCCGGATTTCGGTCGTGAATTTCCCGCGCGCTGCGAGATCGTAATCGTCGCGGGTCCAGGAAATCATGGACTCCTTAACAGGGTTCGCAGTCCCGGCGCATATCAATTTCGCCTCCGGGGCGTTTTCCGGAAACAGCAGCGTCTCTTCCACCTTTTCTATTGTCGGCGGGTCTGCCAATGCGAAGAAAAATGGAACATCGTGTCACGCGCCGGGTCCCATGAATAAGTTGAGGGGCACAACGACGCGGTCGCGGCGTAGGTTAACAAAGCGACAGTCATCTATCCTCACATTGTCTTCAGCCATCTCGCAAACCCCCAGAAAATGCTTTTCTCCTCGCATGGGTTTCCGCGCACGCATTCCCTTTTACAAGGGGAAACATTATGCTAGAATCGACGTTTCTTCTTCGAAAAAGAAGTAAATTTACAGCTACGATCATCAATCGCAATTGAGGAAATGCTCGCATCCCTCCGCGCCCTTTTTATGCACAACGCATTCACTTCTGAACACGAAATATGCACCATTATTCTGCACGGATTCTTAATGTGTAGGTTCTCTGAATTTCATTTCGTGTGATACGGGCACGATGGTTGGTGATATGTGATGTGTTCGAAGCCGAGCTTACACATTTACCGGATAATATAGATAATACATTTTTCTGCTTAGTGCGTCCAAAAATTCGGAGGTGGTATATTCAAAAAATTCGAGAGTATAGACTGCACTGCAGTCCATATCTGTTGTCCATACTCAGAATCTATCTAAAATTTCTGGTATTCGCTATTAAATTGCCCTTCGAGAATATCTCGTTTCAAATTTGGCAAAGAATCTACATAGAGGGAGACTGCATTGGCCGCACACCAAGAAAAAAATTCTTAGGCGGCTTGTATATCGGCAACCCCTCAATTTTTCTGAGAGAATTTTATTATACTGTTCTCAAATTTAATACAGTATTGTAGACTACCGGGTGTGACCGCATGCATGAAACTTTGGTGCGGCTTATTCTCGTATATCTGCAGGGTACTCATGAAAAGCGTGTCGGGCTGAACCTATTCCCGAATATTGTATATTGAGTGCGGCAGATTTCGAGGGGAAGTTCCGGAAGTACTGCCTATAAACTTGCGTAAATAAGGTGGATCCAGTAACTTTTCTAGAGTGCAGAAATCGTCGGTAGCACTATGCTGCGACACGGTGTCATCTTGGATTTACTTTTTTATTTTTTGAAAACATCACTCACAATTGACGTCGATCTTGATTTTCCTGGAAGTCTTTCCATTAGAATTTTCCGCTGTGCAAGTGTATGTGCCAGCGTCGTCACGAGTGATGTTTTTGAACTCCAGCAAAGGACCGTCAACGATTGCAGAGCTAGTTTTCGTGAATTTTCCTTTGCCCTTTTTCCATTTGTACGTGATGGCGCTGGGGTTGCCGCGCGCCGTGACGTTGACAACTTTCGATTCGCCCTCGTTCAGCGTTATAGTCTTCTCTTGATTGTCCGGGAACTCGGGTTTATCTGTAAGGAAAGAGGCAAATTGCGTTGAAAACCTTCCTGTCTTGCATGTTCCGAGTTTCCGCTGAGGTGGAATTATTTTCACCGCTCCTTTTGACTGATGAAGCTCGCGGAACAATGTGAGATACAATATCGAGCAAAGAAAAAAAGTTGCAGGACATTTACAACATTTTGGCGATTCGTGCAAAATTATTCCGTCGTTGAAAAATTCGACAGAGGGACCAGCACCAAAATCTGACAATTTTCTAGAAGTTACTGATTCAAGGAAACGGTGATGATTTCAGTCGATACGAAGCCGCTAGAAAAGAAAGAGTTTCCGATGAGTTTTCTGAGGATTGCTTGGGTGATCGAAAAAATATGCTTGGCTGATTGCAAACATCGAAATGGCGTTCAAGGCAAGGAAGGTGACTTTTTGAGCAGTCTGTCGTTTCCGCAGGCGTCAAAGCAGGATCCGAATTAAATGAAGCCCTTCTAAGGCACGGGAACGAGAGGAAGGGAACGGGTTCCGGCGGAGGAGAATTAATCGGCTGGCGCGAGAGCAAGCCGGCAATTCCCAGTTGTGCGGATTCTGAGTCGTTCCAGACGCGCGCTCTGCCTACCGTCAATGAGCAGTTGAGCGCGTGCTGGGGAGAATCTGACAAAGCCTGGTGATAAATCAATGCACGCCGCGGAAATAACGGGGGCCGAATGCCGGGAAAGTTTGGAGAGCGGAAACGAGAGAAAAGCTCGGGCTACATATGAAATTAATGGTCGTAAGCGAGGCTCTCTCTCCGGATGAGTCCGGACGCACAACCTGACGATGATGTTTCCGTTCTGCCTCGTTCTCTGGACTCGGAAGGTGACTGGGAAGAATCACTGGGCGCTAGATGATGATACCCGGAATCGCGGCCCGTGTGATCCTCGGAGCAAAAGGAAGTAATCGCGGAGGCGCGATACAGAGCAGTCATACTCAATCAACGACGCGCTTTGATGTTCCCGACGATTCTCGCGCGCTTGTTTATCAGGCGAGCTTGACGCCAACTGCATTCATTACCGTCAACCGATTGATCTTCGCGCGGAGAAGAATCACCAAAGCGGATCATTACGCAGGTTATTCTTCGAAACTTAGTCGAATGCACTTTGTATTTAATTAGAGAAACAAAAAAAGAGCGAAACGACCATGCAACCCCCAACCCCTTTTCTCCGGAAGCGGCTGCTCGGAGGAACATGAAGCGAAAGTACTACTGCACTTGCCGATGTTTTTGCATTCGTCAAGTACCAGAGGTCGAAACTTTTGTTCAGAGCCTGCAGATAACCCGGTGCTTGGCAAGATTTGCGACGCGAGCCAATTTTATCGCTCTTCAGTTCGCGTCGCTCCGATTCGGAGAACAGTTTTCCGAAAAATTTCGTCGAAAATAGATCGCGGAGCGGAGACTAGAGCACTGGGCTGACCACTTTCTTTACTTCATTTCCATTATTTTTACACAAGAATCAGTCAAGTACTTCGACGACGATGTCTGCCGCTGATGCGAGAACTTACAGAAGTTCCTCGGAAAGGAAGTGAAATTCTACGGAACAGCGTGAGTGGTGTTTGTTCGAGTACAGAGCGGGTATTCCATAGAGCTTGTTCCGCATAGGATTAAAAAGAAATGATGTGAAGAAATGGGCGTAGAAATCCTGTCGGAACACAGAACTGCGGCCACAAATGCAGCGCGGATGGACTCGCTTACTGCATCGATTTAAGCCGCCTCATGGGGGAGTGAGTCGACCCAGAAAAATGCCTCGCAGTTACAAATGTAGTACCGTCACCCAAAGTTCTGACAGTGCATAAAGGAGATTGAAAAGAGTTCCGAATCGTGTCAATTTTCGCTGCCTCAGACTACTCATGAAGTGATTCTTTGAAAAACAAATGAATAACGGTACGTGTCGCGTTAGCACATAATTACTCCTTCACCTTACATGTTAATATTATAGCATCTAAGGGGTTTTTTTTGCCAAGAAAATCCTTATTTTTCAACAGAAAAGCTTTACGAGCTATGAATTCTCACCATAATGCGGAAACAACAGAGGAGAGGGACGTAATCACTTGAACGAAGGGTTCGCCAAAATTTTTTGGACGATTTTAGCAAAAAGAATCGAGAGGTAGTCAACCTCATTTAGCTATTTCGCGCTCAAAACATCAAATTGAGGAGCGGTATTAATAGGAATTAATATGAAGGGATCAAAAGAGCTCTACACGTACTCCACTCCAACTAAGAATGTCAAAGTGCGCGAATTTTTTCTACTAATTTTCCTTAAGTCATGCGGCTTTGTTACTGTACAGTACTTGAGAACATCCGGCACTTTCCATCACCGAAGGAGATATCCGCAATTTTTCATTGATCATTTATACGCCTACTGTATCTCCTGAAAACATGTTGAGCCAACCAGTTTTTTTTATTAAATTAATAAAAGAGCTCGAAGTGAGTCTTTCCACGTCGAATACTGAAGGCCATGCGAGAGCAACTATAAAAATGCGTTGGATTCAACAAAGTTAAAACACCCTTTGAAATGTTTAGAAGTTATGTTTACCAACATTGATGCATCTTTGAATGAGATCATAGGACTGACGGCTTTCATAAGATTGAAAAAAACCTGTTCTATATTAATCTCAAGGTTCATGGACAATCTCTCGCATAGCAGTGGGGATGAAAATTAGGTGGATGCCGTCCTGACGCAATAATGCTAAGGAGGTTATAAATGCTGAGATTCTGGGTTTGTTTGCAGTACTAACCGCACTCGAGCGGTGAACATTTTTAGCGTACATGCGCAAGTGAGAAAAATGTGATGAAAAAATGGAAACTTCATTGCATAGTTTGATTTTGGTAGTACAGTACTGTAGTACATGATATATACCTTTGCAAGTAAGACTACCTTAGCGATAAATCTCCGGTACGATTTCTTCAGCTTTTTACGCACATGAGTGTTTCATGCCGTTCTCACTAAGGCAGCACCTGGAAAACCAACTTAAGAAACGACAAGGCTTCGCAAGTGAACTCCGCGCCATCGTCATCGTGTGTCAGATTCACCTTCATGGTGAGCTCTGACTCGACTCCGTGACCAGGCAGGCGACTCTGGTGATAAACGGCCGTACCCCCGATGACGGGTACGCTGTTCCGCAGCCATATCAATGTCGCCGGCGGGTTGCTGTTGGTTGAACGACACGTCAGGGTCGCCTCTGTGCCGGCAGACAGATCCGTCGGTTCCACGCGCGGTCGTACTTCGCGTGGCGGAACTGCGTTGCACGGAAACGGATCATTCAAATGATGAACGCATCTGTTCTCGAATGTCATCCTCGATTTAACCGCAGAGTCATATAGTAAACAAATCAACCGCATAAACAATTGAATCTGCGCTGTAAATGAGATTTCCGGAATATGAGGAAACCCACTTCATTTGAATAAATGGGACAATCGGATCGAGGGGACGATTTATCAATAGACTGGTCACGAGTCTGAATTTCTCACTATTGTTCACTAATAACTTGAGACTCCACCCATTTTAAAACAGCGCATCTTTAAGTTGCAACCCCTTGAACTAAAAAAAAAGTCCTAATGCAAATACGAGTCTTTTAATTGCGTCTCGATATGCGTAAATCTTCAGTTTACAATGAGGATCAACTAATAATATTCTTGATTGCATAAGAGTATAATATATATACTGGATAGTATATTTATAAGAGTACTGTATCCCTTCAAACTCCATGCATTGCGCGAATGGAACATTTTAGATGCAGGTTCGTAAACGGCAAGCTTCTTTCCCGTGAAATTTAACGTTCTATCGATATGACGACAAATTCATCGCCGAAGTATCAACAAAAAGGAAGAAAAGGCGGTGACAGAAGCTTCATAATTTTCGTCTTCGTCTTATCCTCTTCATGCATTCATGCACATCATGCTTTAAACCTGTCCTCAACGGAAAACAATATTCAACAAGTTGATGAGATTCAGTACTTATAATTTAAATTAATTGAAATGTATGATCATCTCATAAACGAGAAGATTTCCTGGGAATCTAAAATTCCTGCAATTCTACGACGTGGTCGGATTTGAAAATTCTCAACCCGGTAAAACGCCTCGCACGTAAGCCCAACAGAAATTAAAATAAATAAGGCACTCTCCAGAGAGAATATCATTAATTACATTCAAGTTCGCGGATGCATAGAATAAAATTAAGCGGAATACAAAACTGTAGAGAATACGATATCACTCAAGAATGGTTATTTGTTTCAAGTGGTTAGATTTAGATTGACAGGAAAGCCACTTGGTAAATTACTGCAAGCGCAGGATGGAAAAGGTATTGCTTTACGTAATGCACCCAAGCACAAATCTTCGAAGTTAGTCGCGGTACAAGTACAACGAACCAATTGATCGCGTATCCGAATTCACGATCACTGGACCGATATGAACGAGTACAAAGTATGACTATCCAGATTATTCAAACGCTGATCTAGCGCCGGAAGTCAGGCGGCGACGGCTTTTTGTAGGCGAACTTTAAACCCATTAAATTTCGGGAAATTAGATGGAGGGTTCATGCGCCTCTAAGCACGGGTTAGTTGGATCAGACGGAGTTGTGGGGAGCCGATAAAGAAAAAGAATCGACTATTTGGAACAACTAGAGCCGCGGAAACTCGATTACGTTGGGACACGATACTCACACTTCACTTGAAGTGTCCGGGAGACCCACGTCGGACTGGGCAGCGCGTCTTGTGTCACTTGGCATTTGTACACGGCCCCATTGTCCTTCTCCTTAAGGTCTATCTTCAGATTCGAGGTTACGTATTCGCTGGATTTCTCTATTTTCACTCGATCGCCGGTTATCTGTGTGAGTAAATTCGCCACTAGTCAGGACCCGATATATCCAATCCTCTGCGCCACGAAGGACTGCAAATTAACTAGGAAATACGAGCGTTTCTCTCGCTGTTCGGAATCGAAATTTAGTTCTGCCTCTGATCAACTCTGACTGTAGCTAAGTAGCATTTATTGACTTCAAAATCTTACGGTTCTCCCTCGGGAGTTTCAGGTGTTTTCCCGACTGACTCCAATCTTTACTTTTATTCACTTCATTATTCACAACGGCTGGAAAAAGATTAGAAATGTTTTCATCTTGCTGGTTACTCCTCCGCTTATTGCATGTACTCGTGCAAGGATTACTCTACCAACAATATCCAGATGCCAAAGTTTAAAGCCCTTGTACAAATAATATCACTGGAAACTAGCTGTTCGTCTTGCAATACAAGGAACGCAAGGGCCATGAAATTGTTTTTGTGCAGACTGCATACGAGGTAGGCGGGTTGCTTCAAAAAGTTCATCAGTGCCTTAGAACGAAGATCACTTCGAACCAAGTTTCTGAGTCAGAATCCTCCAGATCACAAGGGATCAATTAGAAAAGTTGAAGCAGGCCTCTGCTCACTTGCTAAGGGTTTGCTTCAACTGCAGCCCCGACTTGAACAACTTCTCACTCACGGATTAACGTAACTTTATTCAGTCTCAATACATTGCAAATTCTCAATATCAGAAAATTTGTTATCGGAACATGACCATCGAGTTTTAGCTCGTCACCTTTATATTTTGTAAATATTTAAAATATACATAGTAGGCCCTCTTCCATTTGCATATTTAGAACGTACGAGCCAATTCTGAGAGGTAAGCATTTCCCCCGATCAGTGATGGTGTAACCTTAGAAATCTTAGATCTTTCTCCATTTTCACAGAATCGAGCAAAAATTGCAACAGTGGTTAGAAAACTATCAAGTGATTCCGGATAAAATGCTAAAATCCCCGAACGAGACGCAAAAAGGAAGCACTACGACTGGGAATGACACAACTTCTGAACCAATCCCAGTCGGAATACCTCCTTGGAAAATCTATCTTAATCCATGGCTTCTGTTTGGAATGAGGATGGCGGTTAGCCAGCGGGAAATTATGATTATTACGACTACCGAAATAAATTCGTTCACGAACATGTTCATTACCGAAGATCACGAAAAAGTGGACGATATCAATTTTCGAAGATATCAGAGAATGAGTCTCAAAAGACAAAAATCCGGGGGAAATTCCGCGATTAAAGTTTAGATCGCATTCGCTGTATGAGATGAAGTCCAGGATGAAGGGGGTTTCGGGAGTGGACTCGGAACGCGGCGGAAATGAGCATTTCAGTGGCATGCATAGAAAGTGTCGCATCACGTAGGTCGTAATCAACAATCGTGTATTGCGGGATGTCAAGCGATTTTACCTCGGCGTCGTTGAAGTACCACTTGAGCACCGGACTGGGGTATCCGCCCATGACGACGCAATTGAGCACCAGTTCCGTACCCGCTGTCAAATAAGTATCCTCCTCGTAGCCTGAGATTTCCGGCGGTCCCGTCGGTGGGCCTGCAATCAAGGGGAAATCAGTGTTTGTTACGGGAATTCGAACATTCCCCACGACAGAAAGATACCTTGAATGCCCCCTGGCTTCAATTACGTGGGGTCGTAACCTCATTTTTTCACTTCGGTGCGCTGTTTTATTTTCGAAGCCATAATACGCGCACACCAGAATTCCCGTCCAAATTCGTCTCAACTGTGGGTCTTAAGCGTCTCGTAAATCGAAACGAAGAATTTATTCAATTACCTTTGACTTTGATAACGCCCTCGTGTTGTGACTTCGGTGCTTCCTTTTTCAGAACTTGACGCGAAACATTTATTTTTGGAAATTTAACTTAAGGCTAGGATTCTTGTTCACCGAGCGAGTAAAAAAAACCTTTCTAAAATGTCTATTGGCTTCAATCACTGTATGCTGAGTCATAACCCCTTCGCTTCTGCAATTCCATTTATAAATGCCGAATTTCTACAAGCAATTTATTCCAATTCAGCTTGAACTCTAATTCCAGAGTGACGTGATTTATATAAAAAAAAAACAATGCGAAACGCCCTTGGCTGGAATAAAGCTATTGGTCGAAACTTTTTTTTTATTTAACTTCAATACTCCATTTCTTGACACGCAACGTAAAATTAATTTTTCAACAATTCAAAGGGAAACTGAATATTCTTTGACGCGTAAATGAGATGAATTTATTGAGTACCAATCGGCTTTGATTATGATGGGTCATGACCTTATTTTTACACTCTTGTAGTGTACATCTACTATTTAAAACGTGACGCATGCATTAAAATCCCACGAATTCAGCTGAACCCGTGATTATCTACGCCACTGGAATCGGAGCAAATTTTTCTTCCGAACAGACGTATGAATCTACTTAACAACAAATCTCAGTCAACTAAAATATTCGACGAATGCGAGCTATTTCTGAAAGGATTTTCCTCAAGTAACCGTTGAAATCGGAACATGTCCTCATTCATCTCCATGTAGACATTTCGAATAGGGAGACAATTTGTTTTCATGAAGTGGAAAAAGGCGGCGTGCTCAAGAGCATGGATTTCACGTCTAGTGTGGATTTCACGGGAAGAGCCAGTTCTCTCAATAAAATTCAGCTTCACGTCAGAATGCCTTCGAAGCTTGAAGAACCTCCGTTTCTTCGTATACGAAAGATCTTAGAATGTTAGAAACGTAGTCATACAAAGCGCATTTTATATGTAGTGCACGAAATAAAAATATTTCAAGAACAAACCGCTACAGTCAATACTTGCGAAACTACCCAATACAGTATTTCTTTTCGTATGGACATACCACGCATACCGTCAACGATTAATTATCATCAATTTTCAATTTTCCTCAAACTGACATTCAAGTGAACGATGAGCGTACAGTGAAGAAGCCGGCGCAAAATTCAGGATGATATTACAAGAATTGAGTCTATCACTCTATCTTGTACCTTAAAAAGCTTTTTAATTTAAAAACGTTTATCACAGCAGTATACGATTAAATATCAACTCACGAATAACGAGGATGTTGATCATGGTTACCGCACTGAAGGCGATCATTTCGTTCGTTCCGTAACAAGCGACTGGCAGGTTACGGTCCCGGGGTCCCACCGTGATCGACACTGTCGATGACGAATTCACACCTCCGCTAGCGTCAGGAGTTTTCACAAACGAGGTGCCGTCGACTTGCTGACCATCAACGACCCATTTGAGTTTCGTCGACGGGTTTGAAGGGGATGAGTCACATGATAACTGGACGGTTTCATTGATACGTGCTTCTGACTTTCCGCTGATTTGCAGCTTCTCGGGTTCGTCTATACAAACGAAACGGAAAAACCAAAACGTGAAATAATTGACCTAATTTTAAACGCGAATCATCCGCGAAGGAAATTTTCATTTTTCTAAAAAAAATCATCTCAGACATTTTGTACCGTTCAAAAACTGCAGAATCGCTGAAAAAATAATGTGAAACGTATTTTAGTCAGTGCTTAAGATGCTTCGATGAGGAGAATGAGTGCTCACAAAATTTCAGAGTCATTAATTATAAAATTTCAGAGTCTTTTCCGACTATGTAAGCAAACCTCCAGAAAGAAAAAAAATATCGATAGACCGAGAAGTAAGCCATTTTGTTCGAAACCGTAGTAAACTTGAAGAAACATACAGTTTTTTAAAATATTTTTTACGAATATCTTTGCCCGAAAAGCCTGCAATCGCCTTCCATGCTTGCATTTCTGTATTCATCGTTATGAATCAAGATGCTGTAGTTGTGTTGCCATGATGCGGTGACACTTTTTCCCACGAACTGTTACAAAACCAGTTGTTGAAAGAATTACATAATGTGCATCACTAAAACTCAAGCCAAATCCTGATTAGCTTTGAACTTCTTGATTAGCTTTGGGCCAAGGTCAACGCCATAGCTGTGAGTGTAATTGTTCTCAGAGCGAACCAACTCCCCATTTCAGAAACTTCAGGGTTCGTTTCACACCGGAGTGTTATTCCCTTCACATGACGAGTTTGCTCTGAGCTTGATTGAAATGCATTGCATCCGCCGAGAAAGGAAAAGCGTACTAGCTGGTACTTACAGTAAACGACGAGTTTGACGGAGTCCGAAAGCGACGTTTTGCTAATCTTTCGACTCGAAGCACGGCACTGGAACTCTTTCTTGTCATCATCCTTCGTCGCATTGAACTTGAACCAGTTCACTGAGTGCGTCCGCGTGCTGTCAAAATCGAGTTTCTCGCGTCTGAATCCCGGCCCACTCAAGCACGGGCTTCATAGCCCTGCATTTATAATCACAGCCCCAAAAGGCATCCACTTACGAGACTTGTCGAAGATGATAGCTGCTGTCGACTTTCTGGCCTTCTTTAAACCAAATGAGTTCTGCCGGCGGATTTCCCCCAACGGATCGACACTCGAGAGTCACCAGCTCGCCGGCTCTGACCCATGGTCGGTCGTCCATACCCAAAATATGAGGCCTTCCGGGCGGATCTAAAAAAAGAAAAAAGGTTGAAACCCACAGGAGCTTTAGACTTTGTAACTATGGCAGCGAAACCATTCCGCATTAAGACTCGGATTATCCCGTACAAAGAACGGGCGACCCGACCAAAATGCTCTTCGGCAATTTTCTTCGAAAGGTTAGAAAATTAAAAACCAGACCAAATTTTTCCCTGAGATTCTCCTCGAATTCCAATGCGCCATTGTCCAAGAAATTCATAACTCTGACGAAAATAAGGAATCCTTTAAAAGAACTCTTCAAAGAACAGTGGAATCATTATCAATAATTGAAGCAAGCGGCTGTCGATGAAAATTTCAATTTTGTTCGATTGAGGCTCTGTCTTGGGCAACTTTTCGATCACTGCAATTTAGGTCAATCTCACCATTTAGTATCATTACCTTAAATATTTCTAAGGTAAAAACACTTCATCCCCCCTCCCCCGGGAATATGCTTTTCCGATCTGAGTTACATAACTACAATTATTATTCGATGATAGGAAATAGTGGGTATCATTAGGAATGGCTGCTGGATTGTAAAAAAAAATACAAGCGTAGTAAAAGAAACTCATTTCATCCGTGTTAGAATACACTTCAATGGACATGCTTCTTTGAATTATATTCTGCATAGAGAACTAGGAAATTTTGCTCCACTTTTTGGATTAAAAACTTGAAAACTGAAAATTTAGAAGCTGGCTTTAAGAAAAAACGTTTTCTTTTTCGACTTCTATGCGTTCACAAACAAAGCGAGATTGAATTTAAAGTTCGATTTAAATAGCGAAACGTAAAAATATGCCAATTGAAAAGGGGATGTTCTGTCATTCTGCGAACCATATCATCATTCAAGCAAATTTCAGGATATTAAGGAATAAACCTGTTGTTTTCTTAATACAGTAGTTCAGATTGGATAAGGACACTAACTGACTTAGCAGTACCGCAGATCAAATTCATCAGGAAAACAAGATAATCTTTGAGTTACGCGAGAAAAAAAAACTTTTCCGCATAGTAGCAAGACCACCGCTAGCGTTTCATTCCTTCACTTTACCGTCCAAGATCTAAAGTTGCCTTAAGGTTAATAATCTAAAACGAGCTCGTGACGATATTTTTGAAAAAGCATCCCATAGGACTAAACTTTTTTTTATGAATCCGTCCGTCCATGTTTTCTTCGAAGATCTTTCTTTCTATCTCTATTCTCCCTCTCCCGATCCTCCACTTTTTTCCCATGAGGGTATTTACGGAAAATGACCCTCATCCAACTTCAATGTTTGCGGGAAGACTTGGGGAATCTTTGCTTTCCTTGGTCCATCGTGACATCGTTGCTCTTTGCTGCTGGCCGGAAACCGGTGGAGCCTCTCTTGAGGAAACAATGTCTTCGTGTGGTTTTTTTTTATCCAGAGCATGTTACACTCTTGGGATTTTGGGCTCTGCCGGTTTTTCCTCATACTACAAAACTACCAGAATCCAGAATCCCACATTGAACGTAAAACTTGATGTTGGAGTGCGAGTTTGGACGGGAGCAGCGCTTTGCGTCCCAGGCCCACTTGACCTGCCTTTCACAACACCTGACTTCCCTACCGAATCCGGCAACTTTTTCCGTGGTGACGCATTAGAATATTTTAGAGATATATTAGAGGCATAGAGATATAGTAGACGTAGTTACTTCAGGTTCTGACTTCATACTCTCAACAGGAAATTGCGCGGACGAAGCAGTTGAGGGATTATCTCGAGAATATTTCAAAGCCAGTTATAACCTCAAATTTCAGAGCTCATGAGCAGATGCTTCATTCCGAAATATCAAAAAATGAAGGATATTGAAAAGTGGAAAACATTAAAAAACGGAATGGAAAAGATTATTCAATGCTGACAGCGTAAAATCTTTACGTGAACCTCAAGAGCAGCAAAATTTCCTGGACGTTCTTTAGAGTCTGGGACGCGCTTTTCTTTCCTTCAGTTCGTTTCTACTGCTATAAATTATTTTAAATTTCTGATCTTCTGGTAAGTTTACAACACTCCTCGAATTGCTCCAATTATCCCGTGAATTTCCAAGTGAATTCGATTCAATCTCCGTGGGCGGAACAGCTGTAAAGATTCACGTCATTGATTAAAATTTGAAATTCGGAATGGTTGACAACATCCGCATTATCGAGGTTCAATTATTCTGACTTCAATATGTTATCACATTCTTGTCCCTTACAGTAGTATCTACTGACCAAATAAGAACCCAGCGGAAGAATTCCCCGAGAAAACCAGTGGGAGATATCTTTGCATGTGTCTCCGGAGTTGAACCCCGTTTGTTCGTTTTGGTCGGAAAAAGGAGACGAAAGAAATAATTTCCGGAGTGGCGCAGCTACCAATTATTTTAAAGGAAGGGGTGAAGTGGGGACACGCGTCTAGGCTGGGAGCCGAAGTTGCAGGCCGGAAAACTGTCAGAATAAGGGATTTCAGTCGCAGGTGGGTAAAGAAGGAAGTTCGCTACAAGTTTTTCCGATCCCGGGCTGAGCCACCGGGCAAGAAGACGGGCTGAGCAAAAAGAATAAAATTGAATGAAAATGAGAGAGAAAAAAAAGAATGCGAGGCCCGGGAGTCGAGGAGCAGCATGCAATTTACATAACGTTTCATGATGTCGAGCGACCTGTTGAGGCTATGGCCGAAGGGGGCCGTCATTGTCAGTGGAAGCCCCGCGGTCAGACGCATGCTCGACGCGTGGCCGACGCGTACTTCGCGGACGGGATAAGAAAATCACGGCGAAGGCTCGGATTTCTCTTTTCACGCGCTAATTTCGAATCCTCGCATGAACTTTGCGGCCGATGGAGAGCGAACTTCTCAGCGAATTCAAGATAGGCATTTTTTCTACCTGTGGATCGCGAGATGTTTCCAGAATGATAGGTAGGCTTTAGCACGCAGTAGTTTATAAGTTTAAAAAATTGAAATAACGGTAGGGATGAGTGAATGAGACATTACTGAAGGCGGAAGACTTAGATAAGACGGGGAGGGAATATTATACAGCGTATACGAAGAACCAAAAAACCCGCTCAATGTAACCGTGAACTTTATGTAGCACAGTATGTGGAAATTGAGAAAAAGAGAAGTATCCGTCTTTAATCCGATTAAAAGTCAATGTTAATACTGTACAGTACTTGGTGCCCAGAAGGTGTTACGAAAATGCTTTGAATTCTTGGGACTGGGGTTTATTTTGAATGCACTCGAACTTTTGGCGAGGTTTCGAATCAGACATGAATAAAATTAGACAATTCTCTGCTGTTTATGAACTGGCCAACAAAAAATGTATTGTATTTGTCCTATGCTGTACTGGAATTTCTTGGCTGAACATTAAACCTAAAAAACCAGAGAAAATTTTTCAGGCCAAGGTCAGTTTCAAGAGTATGCAGCGGAAAGAATCACGCTTCCTTTTCCAGAGAAGAATGTTTGGAAAGATCACTGACGATCAAATTTCAGCAGTAATTTCCGGTTTATACAACAGTGCGGCTGCTTTTTCATTTACGAGTTTCCCTGCGAACTGCAAAGAATTTCCCTCCCGGTTTATATAGCGATAATTATTTTTACGTGCTTGCCTCCATGAAAGGAGAGCAATGTTTTAATTACCTGTTTCATGCGCTCATAAGCTACATGCGACTACGGACCATACGTACATCCATATTTTAGGTAACGATTTGAGAGGAAAACTTGTACAGGTTGCATTAATGAAAGTTTTGAAGTAAAGCTGCAGACCATACGAGGCCAAAACTTGCGAATTTCCTCAAAAAATGATCCAGAAGTGAAATTATCTTTCGAGGCCAAGGAACAATAAAACGAAGAGCAACTCGAAATACAGTAATTTCAAGGGCGGAAAGTTTTAAGTTTTTAGCGGAGAATAACATACCGTACTCGTTTCGAGGTCAAGGACTGATGAGATGAAAAGATTTTCCGAGGACTTCCAAGAGATGAAAGAGTCGCTATATCTGTTTCCCTGTGCACAGTGTTGTAATCCTAATTTTTGAAGATGTGATAATCTTGAGAAGAAGCAATTCATTCACGCAGTATACAGTATATAAACAAAAATCGCGACTTGAAATCGCGTATACACGGGGCTCGATTCGATAACATAAAGTTGTTTTTTGCTCAACTGTTTTCATTCCAAGTTTTTTTTCGAGGGAATCATGCGAAAACTAGAATGCCTGGGTTTTCAATTAAGATATGTCTGCTTGTGATTTAGAGATAATCTCCAGCTTTCCAGACTAGGACTTGCCGAGAGACTCGTCTTGCCGCGGGTGCGAGGCAAGACGGATGAGAATCCTAGTAACTTCGTGTTGGTCTTCACACGCCTGCCGCGAAGCGTCGCGTGGCTTTGTTTCGTTATCGGCACGCTCCATTCACGCGCGACATTCGATGCGCTGATTAATTTCTCCTCTCCCGAACCCACTAATCAAGAGTGAAGAGACAGGTGAGCCTCGACGAGCCTGCGTGCAAGCATATTTTTCGAGTCCAGTGTTCGATGGGTCCAACTAAATGCATCGGAAGACTTCCCGGAGCCAGAACGAGACAATGCATTGGGTGGACCAGAATAAATGGGACCCTTTTTCAAGGAGAAATACATCCCGGACAGTTCGAAGTAAAGCGCATTTCATTTCTCCTTTTTCTTATTTAGGTATCTGAAAAAATGAGGCGGGGGACAGATTTGCCTCGTTTTTTCTTTAACGTTTAAAAATGTTGATGGCGATCCTATAAGGATTATCCCATTTAGATCAGTCTCTAAAAAACTTGAGAGGTCAGCTAAAAGGTTTGTCAATTTTGAGAGAATTTTTGATGCATGCCTCATAATTGTCTGAGAATTTTCCACAAAAATATTTTGCAGTCAGATTTGGAGAATGAATTATACTGTAGTATCATATCAACCTTGACGGAGACGACAGATAGACCTGGTTTTCATTAGAAATATGCTAAATGTACTGTTTTCAAGTCACGAACAGAGAACGCTTGTTAACTATAGAACACAACCTCCATGCACTATCAAAGCAGGTAAAAATCGCATAAGTGTTGGAACCCATTTGATTTGCAGCGTTCTGGAAACACGGGGAGACTTTAAGAGGAGTGCTTTATCTATGTTGTCATGGTGCACAGTATTTTCATAGTCACTTCTTCCAAGTGCATTATTTTGTTTAAAGCAAAACAATTCAGGCAGAAAAGTATTTTTAACCTTGTAAGAAAAGTGGGATTTTGTTATCAACAGAATTGTTTTTTTCTCTTCGTCATCCTTAGAATACTTTTTGAAAATAGGAGACTTTGAAAGGAGTGCACTATTTTGTCATGGTACACAGCATTCCCATAGGAACATTTTCCAGATGCTTCCAAATGCATCGAATTGTTTAAAGCAAACCAATTTAAGCAGAAAATCATTTTTATACTCGTACGAAAAGAGGCATTCTGTTATCAACACAATTATTTTTCTCTTCGTTATCCTCGATTACTTTTTGAAAATGTTTCTCGTTATATTTTTTGAAAGATATTCGCGTTTCTCCCTTTGCAAAAATCTTTGTTGGCCACGTTCGACAAACTAATTATCACATAAACACCATTCACCCTTTTGCTTAGAAATCGCGTGGAATCTTTCTCCCGGGAATTCTCAATTTAATTTCTCGTAAAGATCTCGCCAATGAAAAAAGATTAATTTGGACATAATTTTCTTTGACCCCGTTATTCTATCTGATGTCTCAAACCATTCGAGATTTTATATGGCTCACCCTGTATGAGAGACCAGTGGGGTAGAAGCAGTTTTTAATTCCGTGTTCCATCGTGGGTTAGATACACGTGCGTCAGTGTCCCAAGAGACGCAATTTTTGGACTAATACGTTGTGCGGGAGGAAGAATGAATCTCTTTTCCGATCCGATGCTCGAACAGCCCAACATAAACTCATCCTTTTCTCTTTACGGTTCCATGTCTTCTTTTGGTTCATGCGGGATACGTTTGAGTGAAAAATTGGCATACCCATCTAATATTTCTAATGAGCTGCGGATGTTCTCAGATTTTTATTTCACTAAAGATTTCAACGAAGTCGTTATTGTAGGAAGGTTAGCTGCGTCAGCGTAACGTAGTCTTCAATTTTGAGGATGAAATAAGGCGTTGATTTGTAGCTAAAACGATGTTCAGAGGGTCGTTAAAAAGTGATTTCAGAGATAAGTTTTGCGTGTCAGTACTGCCGTGAAAGTTAGGTGGAAGCCCTGCATCGGCGGGCGCATCATGAGCCAGTATGGAATTCCTCGGGAAACGGATAAAGCAAGTATTCCTGGATTATCCGAAATGAAGTCAGCGGTCCGGCAAAGAATTGTTTTCAAAAAAATCCCGATCAGCCTCCTGTAGAGGCTCGTGATTAATTCTTCCGATTGCTAGAGCTGTACTTCCGCAGCGCTTCCGCGTAATATCGGCGAGATTCCGCGCTCGGGCGCTTCCATAATTGATCGAAGTTGTCTTATGGATCGACAAGCTCGAAAAACTCATTCTTTCACGTATCCATAAGATTGTCCTCGACGAACGTCTGATTTCTCGATTCCGTATCGGTTCCCAACGAATTACCATTCATGCTTGGCGATGGAAACAGGATGCATCATTATTCCAGGATGCATCTTCGATTTAAGGGAAGCATCACGTACTATATACGACGAAGATACATGGTACAGTATCTGCATCCATACGAATCTTTTCATGGCGTAGGACCCAGGTGAATCACAATGTTTTCAGACAAGCGGATTACTGCCCTATAATGCATACTCCATAGCTTTTCAAACTTGTTGTGTCCATCAGGGGCCGTATTTTACAGTCGACGCTACGTCGGAGGAGCTACATTTTTCAGAAGACCAAGAGGCGTCTTGGAGAAGATCAGTTTTGCTTTCAAACTTTAATTTTCCAGTCATTTGGCGTTTATCTTCATTCAGTTACATGTAAGACATCGGCATTTTTTTCGGGTCCTTTTTTTCAGAGTCTATCCAACTTCTGAGCCTTTAATCTTTTCAGAGCCCTAGGGAAATGCGTTTGGATCCCTGTGTGCTCCGCGGAGCACAGGTTAAAATCCTTTGAAAATAGCCGTGCATGCATTCAAACTTATTGAAAAGATAACGTTAACAATTCTACATGAGGTTAGATGTTCTGGTATCTAAAAAAAAATTCCTTCACAGAATTTTCTTCATTTTTTGCCACCCGAACTACCGGAGATAAACTGATGAATAGTTAGAATCTTTTCTCATCATTACGCCTTCGAATTTTTCCTTCATTTTCTCTTCACGCTTCTACATCATTGAAGATCCCAGAAAACAGGCAAAAATCCGGCTCAACTTAAGCATGGACCAACTGGAAGGGAAAAAGCTATCCGAAATTGCTGTCTTGCTCCTCACCTTTATACCTCGCACTAATTAAAAACGGCGTGACACTCCGCGATTGCCAGCTAATTAATCCAATCATTAATTGATAGTTGGCTGTCATTTCTTGGTTTGAATAAGGCTATGCGATGGGAGAATGTTGGGGTTAATTCAGGCAAATGTATTCATCGATCAGACGAGTACCCCGAAGAGCCGTTTCGAGGCTTGCCTCCGTGGCTAAAGGAGCAGCATAATTTAACAATATTTCGTTCGCCGCAAATTCTTGGCTCGGGAATCTTTACAGGTATTTCAGCCATCATTTGATTTTACGACCCAGTCGATTCTATCGATTTTCCCGGATAAGCTC
This sequence comes from Notodromas monacha, assembly GCA_905338405.1. Classification (NCBI taxonomy): domain Eukaryota; kingdom Metazoa; phylum Arthropoda; class Ostracoda; order Podocopida; family Cyprididae; genus Notodromas; species Notodromas monacha. The sequence goes on along the minus strand of CAJPEX010001187.1, from coordinate 31,080 downwards.
ACGTAAATCCTCATTTCAGCTCGACTTTTGTTTTATCGTATTTCATATTCTGTTAACAATTTTGCTGCATACGGCATAACGAAATTGATGACCGTACCTTCAGTGTTGGCTTGAGCATTGAGATTTCAATTGTAGCTTCTGAGATTAATGATATTTTTTGAAGAGGCGAACGATCGAACTGTAAAGATCGCTCCACAACTAATCGACGGTCATAATTTTCGAAAAGTTGGAAAATATCCTTCAACAAACACATGTGAATTTCCTTGAAGAAGTGCTGACTAGAAATGTTGCTAAACTTGGATTAACGGCGTCTGTAGAAGGACAACTCAGTGCCTGAACGAGAGAGTTATTAGCCTTTTTTGCAAAATCTGAAGTTTATTGGCATCCCCTTTTGTTCTCCGTGATGGCAGTTGATCCAGCTGATCAAATGATGATTTACAATTATTTTTGAAACAGAGGACACTTGCCTTAACCACGAACAAATATATAGCGACGTTTCTTATAGAGGCTAATGTTAAATTGAACTTGACGCATAGCCTATAACTTATTCGTGATTCAGGGGTATCCGTGTTAAGTCGTACTTTCCAAATAGACTGCGCGGACTACAGTAAAATAGTTAGAATCTGCGTTAATGTTTCAAAAAGGAAGGCTGGCTCAACTCATGAAGGAGATTCACTCGGACTTTGAAGCGTGATGTTCCCGGATATGAAAGCCATAACACGACCTTGTGACAGGCAACAATCATACGGATGCTTTGATATTCCAGCGGCTTCTGGGTTCCTGCTCAAGCCTTCCTTTTTCTTAAAAAGTCACTCTGGGAGTTTTGGCAAGTCGCGGGGCTTTTTACGACTGGAACTAATTGAGTAGTTTCTCTTTCTTGTTTTACGGATCAGTTCGCCTCGGTTTTCTCAGCCGTGGCCCGCATTTCCCTCACGTGGTCGTACATACGGTGTACCTTGAGAAACTCGATAATTTTTATATAGGTCACAGAGTTTCTCTACCTTTTTCGACCGGAGCCGTCAATTCTTTCGACTGAGTCCCCGGAGCAACAGAAATCCCCAGAAATCCCACGATGGAGCCTCTTGGGCAAGCCCGAAATTTTGCGGTTGATTTTTTGGCTCAAAAGAATAAAATCGTTTGTACTTTCCTACATGTCCTTCAAATCTTGAATTACGGAATAAACATTTTTTCAGATCACAATAATTTCTTGCGATATACGAGTACATTACTGAATTCAGCGTTATTTCCAGCTGTGCCCGATATGGCATCCGCGGGGCCCTTGAGAAATGAATGAATGAAGAGGCGTTTGAGCTCCGCGGAGCACTGTTGAAAATGTCGGCTGTATGAGATTCCGAAGACATTCGGCATCCGAGAAGATTGAGTTAAGGAATAAGCTTTGTGGAAGATACAATACTTGCGGGCATTGATTCGGGATTCCCGCGTTTTTTCGGTGGCGGATCATCAAACCGGGCAGTGGCCCGTGCGTCTCACAGAGAATTGTTTTGAAATTTAGTACGTTCAGTTGCCCAAATCTTCTGCTTGAAATAAGTACTAAGGTTTGGAACGCTATAGAGTACTCACAGAAAACGTCGAGCGTAATCCCGGCGCTCATAGTGCGTGAGCCCAGGGCCTCGTGCACTGCTTGGCAAGAGTAATTGGCTTCGTTGTCGTCGGATGTCGGCTTCAAAGTGATTGAACTTTCCGTGGTTTTCAAAGTCTCTCCAGACCCGGCACTCTCGGTCACCGTTTCCGATTCTGCGGATTTTCAATAGATAAAATTAATCAACCATTGCAATTTTAGGTGCTCCCTATTTTCTTTGTATTTTCTTGTGAGTGTTCTGCAATACGAAAGAAGGCCATTTCCCGATTTTTCGATAATCAAGACGAGCGAACGAATATTTTTTTCCTTTGTCGAGGATAAAAAAAATGACTAACCGGGGGCAATCATTGCTGTAGTTTCGAAGTTGATACTCACGCTAACGTATGTTTTCTGCATACTACTACAGTATTAAGAAAGTGTTTCTATTTCGTGTTCTTGCTATTGTTCTGTTGCTTTCGTTCGCTGATTTAATAAAAGCCGAGTATCTCGATAATTTGAAAGGATGGCAAGAGACAAAGTGATACCGTATACGGAGATTGGGAGAAAGAAGATTGAGTTCATGTTGCGAAACCAACTACCGAGTGTTCTGAGAAGTATCCAAATTGAGTTGTGCTTTATCGATCATGGAATTGCGTTTCCAATCATTCCTTCAGCTTTTCAATCTCGGAAATTGCAAATATTTAAGCATTGTAATGACCCGTGAGATCCTCCCATCGAAGAAAACGACTTGGAAGGATCTTAGTCATTCACGGGCAAAATCGGGGAGATAACTTTGAAAATCCCATTCGATTTTACCGTAAAATTATGGACGAATTTCTGATCAAATTCAAAGCCATCACTTCAAGCATATCAGTGTTGATTCATTCCTTCCATTTGGTGCCTGGTTTTTTAAGAGCGATTAAAACTTTGGATGAATCTCACGCGCTTGATTCATTGGAAAATGTGTCGTGTTAATCTTTGAATTCAAGTTTAGCTCTTACAAGTGGACGGAAATTTCTCGAACATACGAAACATTCTTTGGACGTGTTGAAGGAGAGCGAAGTCGTCAAGTTGTAGAATTTTCCCCGATGGTACGCAGGAGAACCTCTTAAACCCACACGCTGTGTTTGTTGAACTCCTCCCCGTTCCAGGCGTATAATAAACGCGCATCTCTCTACCTTACAAGCTCACGACTACTTGTGATCTTACGAGTGGCTGGGTAGAATTTTCGTCATTCGGAGAAACTAGGGTTTCTCGTCCGCGGATTCAGCATACAGTATTTACATCATAAACTCGGATGTTTCTTTCGTGCGATGCACGTACAGTATGTAACACACATTCGTAAATCTAGACTACCTGTTAACATCAAGCTTATGCTTCAAAAGATTTTCTTACAAACAGCGATATTCGAGTTGTCATTACATCAGTGCTCTTGAACGAAACCCTAATTCACGAGAATATTTTTCTACCGCTACGTTTTAAGAAAGCGTAGATGTGAAGGTGATAATTTGTGACCAAGAATCTGTAGCTCATCTGCGAAATCTGAATTTTCCAGGAAGACTGGTAAAGAATGGTGAAATGTCGTCCCAACGATTCTCGCTAAAACGAATATTTTTTTGATGAAGTCGTCCTTGAGATCCCTAAAGTGTAGTCACACCATTGTTTACGAAAGCTTTTTTCCGGGTCTCAAATGATCGTCGTACCGAGATTTTGCTGTACTGCACTTCGGTCTACTGTGTGTTTGTGAATCTGCAGAACCGCCTTCAAGTCCACACTGATCCGAAAGATTGAGGATTTTTTAAAGGATTGGCTTGCGGAAAATTTATGAAGCCCGCCGAAGTGTCTGATGAATGCTCGATTTAGAAATGTTTCATACCTTGTTTGATAATACTGTGGGTCAAATCGGACAGATTTGAACACACACTTTTTCGTGACCCCCATTTTATCGGTCATCTCTATTCGTCTGAATCTTGGTAGCCCATGGGCCATTTGAATTCTTCGTTCAAAGCATATTCATCTCTACTGGTTGTCGCACATTTACCTGTCACAACAAGTTAGAAGTAAAGCGCGCTTCGAAAATGAGACGGCAGCGAGGTCTCGCGGGGGTCATATGTTCAGAAAATGTCTCTTCTATTTCCCAGCCTCGGCCGCGCAATCAGCCATGTAATGCATAAGAAATCATGACTGCTTGCATATGCTTGAGGGAAAACGTCGAATTCTTTAACGTAGTTCCTTCGGATGAACGAAAACACGACGCCTTATCGGCTGTCTCCAGTTCCCTGGTCTCCTATTTCTTGTGGCTTAAAAAAAAACTGTTCTATTCTTCCCAGCTTCTTCTTGCAAGCAGTGCGGTTCACTGACGTCCAACAGCCGTCCCGCACCGTTTGTGAATGACGCCCCACTTTCGTGCTGCGCCTTCAATTATCATTTTTTTCCGCGCCGTGGGTAATTTTTATGACAAAGCGTGGGCGATGATGGCATTCGCACCCGTTTGTCAACGCCTCGTTTAGGCAAAGAACTCTCATGCAGCGCGGGTAAAGTGGGTAAAATCAACTCTGAGAAGACCCGTTTCACGATCCGCCAATTTATCTTGAAGGAACACCGCAGACAATTTGAAGAAAAGAGACAAGAAAATACAGTCAGGAAATTATCTCGCTGTAAATCCTCGCAAATCCGTTCGCCTTCAGGCCTCGGGGATGAACAGATTTCACTTCGAACTGAGCTTCATTTTTCCCATCGAGACGTTAATTTTGGTGCATTTCAAACTTGGAAATTATGACATTTCCGGAAGAGGGTCCGGAGCGTACACAAAACTGGAACCATTCGAAAAGCTTCAGCTTCCAGTGGACTAATTTAGAAATTATTCATTTAAAATAATTGCCGAACATGTACAGTACTGTAGTGTACTCAAATTCCTGTTGAAAAGTACTTAACAAGATTTTCCTATCCATTGATGAGAAGATTTGTATCCATGTTGTTCCATCAAGTGAACCGCAATAGGCTCTCACTGACGTAACTCTGCTCGGTACTTGCGCAATGCTACACAGAAACGAAGAGCGAGAAGCTGCCTGCAAGTTCTTTGTCGGCGCTCTGCTTATATTTTTTGCAAACAGTATTGGATTTTTTTTAGAGAAGAACTGTGCAACCCCTTTGCCATGGGGGCAGCACTTCGCCCACAGCGCGTACGTGAGAATTCCTCAAAAATCCCTTCAACGCATGATGCTTCCGTTCACGGGACATTATTTTCTGTTGCCTCCGCTGGGGAAAATCCGTCGAAACCGACGGGGCCAGACGCCAAATGCGGCACACAAGGATTGCGTTTCCGGCGCCGGCTCTTTTGCGAGGATAACGGGGGCGAGTTAGCCGGAAGAACCTGGCCCGTTCCGCGCCACGCGGCCCGGTGCGTATAAACAACTCATCTGACATTTCAGCGCGGAGGAGGCAAGGTAAATACAAGTTTTCTTGTCGAGCCATCGTTTCGAACGGGAGACTCGCGAGCAAGCTGACACCTTGCTCAGGTGGAAAGGAAATCAGCGTCCCCTTGGAATTTAATGGCATAGTATTTTTACAGCTACTGTACTATATTCGCAGCACGACTTACGGAGGGGGGACTCTTCAGCCGGTGGCACCCTATAGTTTCTTTCCGTATGCTGCGCATCCAAGATAAAAATTCGGAATGTTAAATGTTGACTTCAGTGCTCGAAGGCAAAGTTAACTCCAGCCCATGAGGTAAATCAATGCATTATGGAGGTAATAACATTTTCGGGGTTGAATTCGAGCGTGAAATAACATAACTACACCCAGGTCTAAAATCAGCATCCTAGTTAAATGTGGATTTCATGCTCTGGAATCTCCTGAGCAAATATAGAAATACGAGGGGTTACACATTTCCGCGTGGACTCGTTTCGGCGCGGACTTGAAGTGACGTGAATACAGGGATTTTTAAAAACATTTTTCTAATGTTCACTAGCTCCAAGAAGAGACTTGGCAGACACCTTCTCAATGTCACCACCAATTTATACACACTTCTCCGCCCTTCTGGTCCATGTGTTGAAACAGGCTTTGAAACATTCAATTGTTAACTTATTTTTAAACTTCCCGGGAACAACAGCAACAAGCTGATCCGCGCGGAACCGTGTAACCCCTCGTATACAAGTACTGTATTTCTGGGGGTGCACCCAGCAGGAGGTGATACCTGAACTGGACATAAATTCATTTTCAAAGTGGAGCGATTCACGAATTGTTTGGGAAGCCTTACATTACTGTGCTATATACTCACTTTACGTCTTGTTCTCATTCATTGGTATGTTGATAATTTGCGCGACGAGCAGAAACCTGACAAACTACAGTCTCACTAAGATTCACGCATCCATTCATGAAAAAACTGGCTCATGAACTATCGACTCACGCGGAACGAAAACACGGACTGTCTAGTTTTCCATTTACGACTTCAAAAATACGACAGTTGGAATGAAGTTTATCTCACGAAGAACCCCAAACAAATCTCAAGTTTTCTCTTGAGGAGCTACGCGTGAAAAATTAATGTTATTTGCATACTGCGAGGCACGTTCTGCTTAATGCATACGGAACGAGCTTTCAGAGGGCTTCATTGAGTAGAGGTGGAGTCATTTTTGCGATATTAGGTGTGAAGTATAGAGGAATGGTACAGGTTTAAGAAATTGAGCTAAAATATTCCGTTTTTTAATTTGTATTCTACGAGAAAAACAAAAACAGTATTCTAGTCTCCAACCGATTTCATCAGAAGCATTCTTCCGTTCTTCAAGCAGACGAAAAGTCTGACACCAGTTCATCTCCTATCCAGAACATTTTCGTGGCCGTGAAATTCAAGAATACTGTACTGTATTTTGCATTTATGCTGTCATGCTCTTCGGAAATGTCGAGCTCGATATCTCAGATCTTCGCCTGTCAATTCACTGATTGATTTTTTTAATGTACACGAGATAATTTTATCTTGAATATTTTACTGCATACATCACCCAAAATTATCTTTTATGCCCCATGCCCATTCCATAATGGCGTCAAGTAAAGCAAGTCTAGTACCAACTCTCTTTCTCGTGATATGGCCGAGAATTAATCGTGATACCTGCACCGCATTTTTTTCTAAGCATAGTAAATAAACGGCAATTTATCCTTTTAATGAAACCTATCCCGCCAGACCTCTTTTTTATCTGAGAAAGCTGAGAGGAAATGGATGCTCACCTGGACTAATGGGACTGCCGTTTCGGAACCACTTGATGGACGCCACGGGCTTAGCGTCATAAGCCTTGCACGTGAGGGTCACCGACTCACCGGCATTCGCCTCCTTGATGCCATTGCTGTCCGCATTGGTTTCGATTCGATCAGGCGGCACTGCGGACAGAAGGAGGAAAATCACATCAGGAATGCGAAATGTGGTCATTCCGCGCACTCGTGACGATGGGAAAGCGCTGGGCTAAGCCACAATACCCTCGATACCCGAAATGCCGATGCAATCGCATTGCAATATTCTTACGACGTTGTACAACGATACGCACAAGATTTTACAGCTGTACTTTAAGGGCATACGACAAGTTCTCTCCGTTGAATTGAAAGCAGGGGGAGATGTTTCTCTCGTTGACGTTGGAACGCCCCCACGTGCTACCCAATTCATACATTTTTGCCTAGAATCATGGTAATAATGAAACCGACATCACAGTACAGAACATCCATACCCAGCTTCACCGTGAGATCGCATTGCAATGCAGTAATTACACAGCTATAGGTCGCAACACATTCAGGCAACTATTCGAGGAAAAAGTTATGAATCGTGAACATTTGGTAAATTTGGAAGGACAGCGGCTCACACAAGGATACAATAATTCTTAAATTTCATAGCAATTGAAATTACATCAAGATTGCGTGGGTTCGGACTAATCTAGAATAGAGGCCACACTCGTGGTCTACAGCTCATTTATTTCCGGAAAACGGTTGGGTTTATGATATTTGTAATACAGTATACGCAATTCTCAAGTGAGCGAGGTATTTTCGAAATTTCAAAGGCGGGATGGCCGGAATTTCTTGGAATTCGACAAGTCCTCTCGGTTAAATAGCGCATGAAGAAATACACTTGTGAGGCTGGCATCATGAGATGCTCTCTTATGCAAAAGCTCGTTCGTAGATGTCAACGAAACCTACATCGTATATAGGGAAAAATATGAGCATTTCTTCTCCGACTAGTTCGCCTGCCGTGTGATGAGCTCAGTTCAAAGATTTGTGGGCTCCATGCGTCGTATGCCGGGGAAAACGAATAGTGCGAGCGTGATGGAGTTCCCGCCGTCACCTGACGGCAAATCTCCGGAAAATAACACTCCTCGTCGCGTGACGATAAATCTTTTCTACGCTGGCCGTCGTCGACTGACGCCCACACTGCTGTCAGAAAATTCGTCCACTTCTCAATTTCACTTTCATAAGTCCCATAGTTCCGGATACAATACGATGGGACAAAGGAGCGATCCTTTTTCGATTTTTTTTTCTTGTTTTCCGGAACGATCCGCCGTTTCATCGCATAAGGGTAACCCGCTCCTGGTGGTGCCTTTCACGGCGCGAAAACTTCTCGCGTCATCAACGGCCAATTTCATGGGTTTCGGTTATTATCCAGAAGCTTCCACATTATAAGAGTCAGATTTGCCTACCCATTCCGAAGGGGTCGGAGGAAGATTCAGTAACCTCGTTTTTCGTCTGACGTCAAGCTGAACAATTTCTCTCGGTTCTGTGGGTCTTCCGCTCTTGTTCAAGCTTTCTTCCGGAAGAATTCCACTTCTAGTAGTTCAAGCATTTAATTCATCTGATTTTTAAAAAGGAAATTTGAATATGGTACTGATTCGTTTACATTTTCAGCTTCGAGGATTTATATTGTTTTCTTGACATACTTTTCAAATTAATGATATAGCTTGGAAATTGCGAATTAGCGAATTTAAATTACGCTCATATTTGAAAGGATAATTACTTGCATGAAGAATCTCGGTTTCTCGATCGGGTACCACACGATTTTCAGAAGAGGTTTATCTAGCAGTTCACAGTACAAGGACATATTTCCAATTGAATTCGTTGTTTTTCCCATGGATCTACATTTCATACGCGTAACGCTGAAATAAGTACCGTAAAAGTTTTTAGATAATTGACCCGTTTGAAAAATCCAGAACAGCATGATAATGACACAGAGGTGCGGGGTCTCCCCCGTAGCTCAAGCGAAAAATTCTTAAATTAATTTTATACCAAGAAGTAGCGCCAACAATCAGCAAGAACTACGATGGAAGTTACTTCATGAGAAGAAAGAAAAAAAAATCGGACAGGAACCGATCTTTTGGGACCCAAGAAAGTGGTTTTAAAGACATTTGGTAACCCTAAAGCTATGTTGTTTAAAATTATTTTTTGAATGATCCCGCTGTACAAATCTATCGGCTCCATGAGAAGAAAAAAAGTTGGAGCCATACTGTGGTGTAGGTAGCTTTGAACCTCAGTCAGGCTCTCACCGTTTGTTGACGTAAGTACAATCCGCGCAAAAGGGAAAAATTACTCTTTTCTCCCCAAGGCACACAGTCTAGGATACGGTGGCGGGAAAAATGCTCTTGATACATGCGGCGATTACGGATGCTCCGAAGAGGCGAGCCAAGGAATCGAGTTTCTTTCAAGGAGGGACGCGCTAATTGATTGAGCTCCAAGCAGGCCTGTAATGTGTAGGCATTTCTTCCCATAGGATCTCTTCGGTTGATGAGGATTCTTGCCGGAATCGCAAATCCTCTCCAATCCGAAGAGAAACCCATCAATTCAAACGGTTTCGAAGCAGCACGCTTCATTCTTTTCTCCGCGAAGCTTCGTTGGGGGGCGCAGGCTGAGAGGTATCGCTTTCAGTACTCGCCCTCCTTGAGTTCAATGCATAATAATGTGCTGAATTTAGGAAACCCCTGGGTTTCTCCGTGAAGGGGAATGCGTTCCTTTTGTATCTCGTGAATACGACGCAACGCAAAAATTATCCCGCTCCTCTTTGTTTCGCTCCGAATCTCAACAACGCAGCCATAAGAGAAACGAGATTGGTGTGGAATCCGAAGAGGGATTTCTGGGCTTCGGAGAGCCACTCAGATTCAAAATCGAGTTGTTTTAAAAATGGACTCCATTATCGACGTGCAACAGCTTGAGCAGAGCATAAAATATGTAGTACAGTACTGTATTTTGAAATCAATCACGTCTCCTACGCTGAACCCCTATCGGAAAATTTTAAAATTGTATTCGCACGATGCGTGGACAAAAATATTTTCCGTACTTTATTTTTTCTTCATTTCTTTTAGAAATTCTAAAGCATCATCTTCTCTAAGATTAGCCTTACCCATTATTTGTCCTTTTCAAGAAGTGGACAGAAAAATTGGGCAACCTGGTATCTTTTTTCTCATTCCAGAATCTACAGCTTTTGAGAAATGCGCTTTTGATTCAGATCGCTGATTTCTCGATTTAAAAAAACAGCCTATTATGCGAAGTAAAATGATCAAATCACAGCAGCAAAGAATTACGCAAATCTAGCAGAATAATGGTGCAATCCTGAAAGCTAGCGGATTCGCTGGAAATTCTCTGCCATGGCATGCAGTACTTTACTAGAAAGCGTTCGAATTCTTCTTCTTGTATTTGACAGCATTCATTGCTGAAGTAAGAGATGTGGAAAGTTGAAAAGAGCTACTATTTTGGAACGCCCTTCGCCGAACCTCGAACGACTGCTAAAGAGAATAGCTTGTACGGCGAGGAATGACAAAATGTGATTGATGGATGTTTGTTCGACAGAAGTAGGCATTTCTTCGGTGGCAGAGAAGCGTAGAAAGAAACGGAATAGAAGTTTTGCGGTCAATATATTCCATGAAGAAATGGACTGAATCGACTTTTTTCTAGCAAATATCAAGAGCGATAACGCAGGTCAGTTTGGCGTGCTCGTGGCCATCCGAAGAAAATCTCTGCTAGTTTTTTTTTTTTAATTTATTTCGCTGTCCACGAAAATAACTTTCAGTAAGGCAAGAAAGCTTTTACGTTTTTATTTAATGTCGCGTATTAAATGCCTCATTATTTTGTTCACTGGAACAGCGGCAATTTTCTAGACTTTCAAATGGTCTACGTCATTCCATCGATAAACGCAGAACGTCTTGCTCGGGGATTGAGGAAAATGTTCGTACAGGGTACGTCTAACTTTACCCCAAGCTGAACTGGCTCATCCATTATTCCCAAATGCTTCGGATGAAAACACCGGCGGCTGAGGGAAACTAACCCGCCTAAGTGGCCAAATGTCAGCGACGTGACTTCACAGCTGAAAACTTTTTCAGCTCCATTATCTCATCATGAAATGACACTCACGGTTTGAACGTGGATCGTTGGGTGGCCGAGATTCGATTTACGCACCGAAGGATTTTCGACAAGGCTCTTCGTCGAGGGCCCTGGTAGACCTGAAACTCCTTTCAGCCGGAACGAAACAATTCTATTAACACGCTCACGGCCTACAAAAAACTTTTCTTCAGGCCATCTCTTCCTCCTCTGATTGCTCCTTCCCCTGACTTTTCATTCAATGCGCAAAGATTTCCTAATTGCGGTAAATCGGAAGTTCAGGGGGAACTTCTTCAAGTTCACCGTTAATATCTGCATGCATGCCGCGAAGACAAGGAGCATCTGTGACCTCGGCAAATGTTCCAGAATCTTGCCTTTATTTTGGGTAGGTATTTCGCATTTTTCAGCGGGATGTTTACAGTCGCATAGAGCTCGAAGGGAACTAGTTTTCCTTCTACACGACTTCAAAGAGACTGTACACAAAATAATAAGGAAGAATTATTACGGGGTAAATCTCTCATCTTCCGAGGTTATACAGATCCCTGACAAGAGTCCCTTCCTGCATTCCATGTTTTTCTTGTCCTAATGAAGGAACTTGCAGACTCAGATATAGGAATTGCTTAGGGTTGTCCGTCATCCTGGGCGTGGGTGCGCTGTCCGTTGACCAGTTTCTCAAAGTATGGACAAAACGATACTTTTCTTTCATATCAGTGAACGGTCTCTTTTGAAAAACAATATCGTACACTATGTTATGAAGCTACGATCAAAGAAAAAAATCAGCAGTTAGTTTTGTTGAGCTATAACGCGATGAAATCCGAGCACTCCAAACGCCCATCGCAATCTTATGAGGAGCATCCAGTACTTGATGCTGCAATCCAGGAGGGGGTCGATTATATGGAACATGGGAAATTCGGATCAACTATTGATAAAAAAAAGTTAATAAAACGTAAACTAGCATATTTACGCGATTTCTGCCCCGTGAAATGCGGTAACAAAAATTGAATGAGGGTTCACAGTCGAGGCATTATAGTGATTCGAGGATATGCCAAAATGATTTACGAGGGGAAGTAAGGCCCATACTCGAAGTCATTTAGTGATTACATGACGCGAATATTGCATTATCGGCCTACCCAGGATAATTTTCAACTTGTTCATTTAGATTAAATTTCGCATTCTAAATGTAATTATTGCTGCTTGCGCGTTGGCTAAATTTAGCTCGTTGTTCTCCCTTCTAATTATTAAAATATTTTTCTCGGGAATTACTGCTCAATATAAGGGCAGCCCAAACCAACACGAAACTTACTCTCGTCTGTGCATTTATCCCAGCAGTCGACAGCATCACTCACGGAGGTCATTTTGTTTCTTACATTTTTCAATTAAATTAAACGCGTCGGAGTCGAAGTGTGCTCAGCTGACCCTTCCTAAGCAATGGCGGATTGCAGCGTTTACACCAGAAATAAAAATTATCGTCTAACTACGTCATGTGAACTCGCTCGTCTGCCAGTAACTCCTCGGGGAGCGAGAATGATCTGAATTTCATTGTTGGGGCGCGCGAAGGCAAGGCCGGCCGGGTGTCTTTGAAATCAGCAAAAAGGAGGGGAGAAGAGAGAAGAAAATGAAAGTTTCGGGCGAATAGTGCCCCCTGACAGTGCATCAATCATTTACTCGACGCGATCCACGGGGCCGGCCCGGATACACGTAATGCGGAACTTCTGGGGAACGAACTCCGGTCTGGATTTCGCCGGGGTAACGAAACATTCTCCGGTGCCACTTTGTGCCTCCGGTTCGCTGACTACTTCCTCTCTTCCCTTCTCAATTTTCTCGCTCGCCTTCGACATAATCGTCGCGAAATTCCCGTTCCCCCGTGAGTCCGCGTCGATGACGCCCCGGGGTAAACTTGCCGACGAATTACCCGACGCATCGTCATCGAGCCCTGGTTGGTGACTTCATTTGGCTCCCAGGAAACTTCTCTGATCCCCGAAAGGAGAAAATTCTCTCATCATGGCTTTCTTACCCTCGCTGAGATGTCCAGACTGTTTAGATAAAATTTCATCAAACCCCAAGAACATTACAAGATGTAAATGCAGCTTACATTTTAATTTCGTTGCAGAAATAAATTTCCGAACTCGATGATCCGCTGTGAAATAACACGCTGATTTATAGACGTCCCCCCCCCCCCATTTAAATTCTTCCTTGGTTAGCTTAACATTCGGGGTCTATAGCCAGCTTAAAACCCCGGAGATTGTCACGTATCATTCGGAGGGCATTTTAATTTCCGGACTCTTTTGTACGCGAAGCGTGAATCACTGCCCATTCCCCTTTGTCGGAGATATGAGGCTGAGTCTTGGTAGCCCATTAGGGTGTGGGTTTCCGGAAGAAAATGTTGACTTTCAGGCCAGACGCGCGAGGAAATTCCCAAGAACGTGATTTTCTGAAGATTGGCGTGGTCGGCTTTGGAAATTTTAATCCATTTACGCAGAGGAGCTTCAGACTATACTCCCAGAGGTGTGAGAACCCCTCGTTCTGGAACAGCAACTTATCTCTGCACATTTACCGCCATGTGATTTTATTCCGAGGGAAATTCTCTGACGGGAACTTTCTACGTGGAAGTGGCTGGCATTTTTCAATGGAATGAGTTTAGATCAGACGCGGAATGACGGGAGGAGATCCGAATGAAAATATATGAAATCCTCCCGAAGGATTCATATCAGGTTATCTTCCGGCGATTTCTGATGGAAGGGATGATCTATTCTGGCGAATGATTTTCATTTACAGTGCATCGAGGTATAAATGGTGAACAGTTGGAACTCACCTGATTATTTCAATGCTATTTCGTTGCATGTTTTTCAACGAAACCATCAAAGCATTTCTTTATATTAGCATAGTACAAATACAGTATGTTATCCCTTATCCGAAATTCAATCTTGAAGGTTACAGAAGTAATCTTGTAGAACGAACTCCAATCAGCCGAGCATCCAATTATCCAAACCCGCCCACATACAGTATTTTGAGAAAAAAATTTCCCTGGTTCCCAGATTGCTGAATTCAAAAACTTCCACCATGATTTTAAAGCCTGGCGTGAGAAAACTCCTTGCTTGTTTTGAAGATGAATTCTACATTTGCAACAAACTCTATGCGGTTATTCGAACACTTGATCTGAATCAAGATTGGTCGCAAGAAGTTATGAAATCATAGTTATAATGCAGCATGTAGATCCATGTCATTACAATACTGTATATTGATTCGGAAGCACTTTCGATAATTTTTCGTATTAGGTCTGCTGACCGAAATACACGCGGACTCACACTAGAACTAGACTCGTGGCAAAATATTTATGTAACATACATTGCAGTAGAAAGATGTAGTCAGTTGAAAGGTTTTGATTAGTGGGAAAAATGTGTTGCACGAAGAGCATTGTTACAGATGACAGGAACTACTCGGAGAGAATTGAACTTTCGCATTAAAAATAAGAATTTTCAGTGGCTTTTTGTGGAAAACGAGGACAATGTTAGCGTTTAGAAGAGTGTAGCTGGGGGAATTATGCAACGCAGGTGCAAATAAAATGAGTGTGACCTGACGGGACGATAGATGGAGAGAATTTCGCAATTCTGCATACCGTACACGTGATTCGAAGATTCTTCGGCTCACCAGAAACATATTTTGTCTAACGCCTCAGACACCGTCGAGGTCTTCCATTTGTATGCTTGTAATTATATTAGATCGAGAAAATCAATCGTACTCACGCAAAACATTGACGGATGTTTTCGCACGCAGCGGGGGGTTGTTGCCAGCTGGTAACACTTGACATTCAAACTCCACGTTGTCGCTGAGATTTACGTCCTTCAGCTGCAACTTGTACTCGCCCGCAGACTCATTACCGATGATCTTGTAGCGATCGTAGCCGGGTAAGTCTCGATTGAACCCTGTAATAGCGAGAATCGTTCAATTAAATGACGGCTGAAAAGACGACGATCGGACAAGGATCCGCGGATTCAACCCCCCGGAGAAATTCCAGTTGACGAGACGCTCGCTGGAAACTTTCCTGGACCCTCGTGCCCACTTTCCGGACACTGTTTCCGGGTGATTCTTTTTATTGGAGGAGATTGGGTTCTAGAGTTTCTTTTTCCCCCTTTTGTGCTCTGTCGGATGCACATGCACATTCGGGATCACAACCGTGTGCTTCCTTCCGCACACTGCCCTCGCGTCAAGGGCTCGGAATTCAGAGCGATTCTTTCAGTGTAGCTCTCTTTCAATGGACTCTCTGCGAGACCTTGCAGTTTGTCCCTCTTCCGAAAACTTGACGCCGGGCCAATTTTTTCATAACTCCGAATAGCAACGCAGGATCACGATTTGCAGCTTTTTAATCCGTGTCCAAGCACGATTTTCGAGGAAATTCCGGAGAGAAACTTCTTGGGACGGTTCACGATTTTCTTTCGCGAGAGCCCACCCATTCTTGTTTCCATTCCGGGTTAGCTTTCCATACGCTTTTTTAGCTTCCGGGCTAAAGTATACGGTTTGACTTCTGGGAAGCCAAAAAAGTGCGTAACACATGTCTTCCTGCAAGCACTTGGTAGGTTTTCGTAGTTGATTTTACTCTTACAGTACGATGAAATTTTTTCAACTTCTGCGTTCCTCAGGCTCTCATGCTTTATGCTGTATCCAAAAATTGAATGTCGCTTTTATCCGTGTATCACCGCACTTTCCTTCGAATACTGTTATGTTCACCTTTTTTGCAGCCTCCAGTGCTTCCAAACTGCTGACCGAAATCTGTCTATAATCGCGTGAATATGCTTAATCAGTGCCACTTAGCTCGCAAAGCTAGGAGGAAAGCGAACGATGTTGGCATGAAGCCTAAATTTAGAGGACGTAGAGCTAAATAACATAAACAAGGAAAAATCGTGCGTAAATATCTTACACAGCCATTCGATGTGGTATGCGAAGTGAAATAGGACAGGCAAAATGAGCTCTGAGTAAAGCACAGACTAAGTTTCTTTCTTTCAAGTAAAAGCGTCCCAAAAACCCGGCTCCCCGATTCCAACGACCTTCCGAAGAGTTCATCGATCTTCTCCAGTGATATATGAAGATATAGAAATCGTAGCTCAAAACAGAGACACGAGATACAAGACAACAATGCGGAGCAGCGGGGAACGAGGGGGGTCCGATGGAATTCATGCGCGTTCGACTGGGAGACGTTTCATCTGGGCGAGCTTTTCGCCGGGCCATTTGTTCTCGTAGTATCCTTGTGTTTGCCGTCCAAAGCATCTGTTGTTGACTCGGCCGCGGGTTCGCATCCCACGACCTCGGGTATCAGTTACCGAGAAGGAGATCCGTCAAAGGGAGCAACTTTGGTTGGAAAGCTTTGAAACGGGCCTCGGGTTAGGAGGAAACCCGAGCCAGACTGATCATTGTCGTCCGTGCGTCGTCAAAGCACGGCGAATTTTCTCAGGGGTAGCTCGTGGATCACCTTTTCGTTAACGCCTTAGGGCAAGAACTCAAAACATTGATAAAAGCTTTGAGTTACAGCTCGCAAAACTGTCTCGTACGTCTTCATTTCAGGTGCTATTGTGATGTTTCTTCTCTAATTCGGCGGAGTAAGAGTTTATCTTCTTTCGCAAGGAGCATAATGAACTATAGCGTATATTGCGGTAACCCTCACATTGAAAGACCGGGATAAAATTTCACCTCATCGAAAACATTTCGAACATTTTAATTACAGCGACGTGATCGTGGGATCTGTGGGTTCATCTGCGTAATAAATGAAATTTTCGGGCCGAAAAGTGATCGAGAAAGCATTACAGTACCACAGAATCTCTTCAACTACAGTATTCCTCTCATACGAATTTTTTCTCTCGAAATTAATCCCTTGTTACACTCGCATCTAGTTTCTAACCCTATCACAAATTTTTAATTGAAAAAGCTACATATTATAGTTTTTCTACACTCACGAAAATGAATTTATCATTAACAAGTATTACAGTATTCTCCAGCCTAAATGGCTTTTTTGTAATGCTTTTTTCAATTATTTAATATCCATACATGTGAGTGCAAAGGGAATGAACACTCTTTGTGTAGTGCTTCACATAAAAGCTAATGTAGTGACAGCAAACAGTATTTGCATTGAGCGCTAATTTTCGTCCGGCGAGCTGTCTTACTCGAGAATTTGTGGCAGAACCCATTAGAGGGCAACAGGTGACCGGGAAAAACCCCAGGGTTTTAAATGACAGCGCGACAGGGAGGGTGGAGCGACAGAGGTCTGAGGCTGTCGTCGGGATGTCGACTACTCCGGGGGATCAGATGTCGCCCACGCTACGATTTCCCACGGTGTCCTCGGGCCAAAACAACGGAGAACCCCTCGACGAAGACGCGCCTGCGCACAGATCGGTGTCGAATTCCTCTTCGGGAGCATTTCTCTCATTCCCCCCTGCATCCCTCATGAAACTTGGAAACTTCTGAACAAACCTTACAAAGATTTCTTTCTTTCAACTTCACAGATGTGTCGGGGGGGGGGGGGTCTTTGCGCTTCCAGCTGCTCCTTGTGTTGCTGTCCGACTGATCAGGTTGTTTCTGGCACTTAGTCTGATGTACGTAAGCTGTTTTAAAATTCGACTTTCAAATGGCGCAATGCGAAAATTCCGAGAAAACGCCGGAAAGACAAAATACAGAGCTGCAATATTCACAAGGTAAACTGTTGTATAATTACTGAGGGAGTACGGCTAAGAAAACGTCTTGATGACATTTCTTTCGGAGGCATTTTACCTCTTGGGATTTTCTTTATCCCTATGTTAATGCTCGTCCTTCACATCATGTTCTCCACCGCGTCGTTCTTTTGCCGAGGTACATTTGAATGAACATTCTGGAGTATTGTTTCATATATCTTTGTCAACGCGTCCGAAGGAAATCAGAGAAATTATCAATTCAGTGTGATCATCTCATCACCTGATGAAAATGACTGGAAGGTTCCCACTGAGACAAAAACTGAAAATGTAAAGAACTCCGATCATTTTGAGCAATGGCCGGCAACCTAACACAGTATGGTGAAGTCACTCTACAACGAAATTCCACGGACCAGAAGAAATTGTTGCGGAGAGAATTTCGTCGTTGAGAACCCCTATATCATGGGGAGAGAACCCCAAGGGACCAAAAGTAAAAAATTCTTCACACCTGCACGGAGAAAATTGTTGGAAACAAAATCTTAATTACCAAAACAAACAAACAAAATCTTTGCCGGGAGACTTCACGAGTATCACTGCACAAATGATCGTCCATCCGATGATCGTACGCAAGAGGTGAAAATTAAACAGGAAAAACTACTGTACTGTACTTAACTCGTCAAGTCCGTTCTTCTGGATAATGAGTCCATCTGAGAGAAACACTACGGCTCCTGTTAAATTTAATTCGGGCTTTTCTCGAAGTATATCAAAATTTCGGCTCGGTTAATTGGATGCCAGGGACCTGATAATTGGAGCTGCTAGTTTCTTTCCATTAGAACAATTCCAGACGGGTTTCTGAAGTCTGTGAACGGCAGACTTCAGTTTGCTTGAGAACAGACCTACTGATGCTGCTGCGAAGGGATTCACTTGCGAGAAGCGCCTTTCATGGCTCAATCTCGCGTCGACACGCAGCAGGGGGTGACGCATGCTTCGACGGCAACTGCTTCACGCACCCACGCAGCCCCGAAACCCGTACGAGCATTCATTCCCCCCGCTTGGATGCTCCCAAGTTGCAACGCGACATAAATAGCCTAACGAGGATTGAGTCCCCGCAGCAACAACAACAACGGGTCGCCTTGATTTCAAACACGACAGGCTGGCTTACACCCGGATCCCATTTCGAGAACACCGTTTCGTAAAGTGCATCTGTCATCGGCGCTTCTTGAGAACCCCTCGACAACGAAATTACTCGCGTAAGCACCGCAGGGGTACAGTTCCGTACTGACTTCGCATCGCCGGACTGCTGCGCTTGTGACCGGGAAACCAGAAAAATTTTCTCGCCCCCAAAAGTACATCTTTTGCGAGGAAAATGGGGTACAGTACCCAAAACGATTCCGAGCATTACCTGAGGCTTCCATCGAAAGCTGAGTTGTCCTTACAGAGAACTTTGTTCGAGGAAAGAAATAAGAAGGTTTTCTGGGAAGTACTGACTGGGAACGATTTCCTGAGTGATTTTGAGTCCAACGGATTGTCAGAATCATCGCAAGAAAGAAAAAGAGGCTCTCATCGGCATTTCGATGCCTTCGCTCTCGACAGCACCACAAAGAAAAGAAGAAAAAAAGCAACCCACCGTACACAGCGAAATGCAAAAAGAAAAATGATGACAGGCTTAAGGCATGGAGATGAGGCAACGAATTCTAGGGGATGGCATTCAACGGCGAAGTGCTTACCGAGCCGCGACGCGATGAATTTCCACCCCCGAGGATTGTAGCGCATTCTTGTAACCTACGCGCTTTGTTCCTGTCCTGGAATTTCCCTCGAGTTCCTCGCTACAGGTACACCACAGAACTATGGCCATTACAAGGTTCTCTGACAAGGTTGAAAAATGCTGCGATCTCTACTCATGTGCCAAAGAGGATTTGACTATTCGTCCGGGGTCGTCTAGAAAAACGCTGAACAGTGATGTTTTTATTTTAAACATAGCTTTCATTCAGCGGAGATGCTGTACTGTGTACATTTTCAACGGTTGGAGATGCAGCAGTTCAGATATTTTTTTCGTTCTATTTCATTCCTAAAGAATGTTTGCTCAGGATTAAAACATGCAAATCGGGCAGGAGAGTGTGCAAGGTGCTCATAAACGGCATTGATACAGCTAGGCAATACAGCTAGAGTTATACAGTAATATGATATTGTACGTAACAGAAAGATAATTTTTTCAACTTTAATTGGACTCATTTTGAGTTTAAAGCGTCAGATATCCAGGAGGTAAATGAACGATTTTAAAATCGTTAAGCATTTCCCTTCTGCACCCTGTATTTTGCAGACTTTCAACGAGAGCGATCCTTTTTATCATGCTATCTTCCGAGTTGAATCTTGGTTCAGATTTCCAGGAAATCGGTCTTTGTGTCGCTCTGTCAATAATGTGAATCTTTGCATTTCGACTGGGAAAATCGGATGCGGGAAATGCTCTCGAAAAAAGTTTCCCATAAAGAGAAAACGCCTCAAGGACAAGGTTGAACAACAAAGAGTACAGTACTGTTCAATGTTGAATTCAAGCGAAGGTTTTACGCGTGCTTACCCATGGCGTAGGAGTTCCGGATCCATTGGACTCTTCCAGGCAAAACTCCGATCGTACACGGTAGCTCGAGGGTCGACCCCTTCGTCACATTTACCGCCAGCGGAGGCTCGACTATGTAATGCTGGGATCCATCACCTACGGAACATGAAAAAAACATGTAGTTTTTGAAAACGGCTATAACAACTAAAAATGGGTCATCAAGCGTCGCATTCATCGCAACGCGCGGGAATCCCGTGGCACAGGCCTCGGAAGCGACGAACGTCGCTTCATTATTCCGTCGCCGCGACCCGAGGCCTCTTAAGGCCGGTAAAACGTCGCGACCTGAATCAAGGTCGCTGTGACGAAGCGATGAAGCGTTGCGGGCGGGAGAATTTCCGTTTTTCCCACCACCCCTGGCATAGTGGGCGCCTTTTCGCGAGACCCAGCGGTGCGTTCAATTTTCCGCGTGCTACAATGCAACCGTGACATCACTTGCGGCGAGGAAAAAGGCGGGTCGTGGCGGATGCTTGATAAAACGTCCCGAGTCTCGCCACATCCACCTTCGCTGTCATGGACCTTTCAGGGACCCGAGATTTCTTCCCAGGTTTCATTTCCTTCACCGAGCTGCTACTTCAGGAATAGTCGAGCTTCATGACCGAGTTTCATTCAAAGCGACGTCAGGTATTGCATTCTGTGGGCAGCTCTGAAAATGACTCGAGGCTCCGCAGTTTTCAACCTATATATACAATGAGTGCATTTTTCTCCACGCAACAATTCCGAAGAAAAACTCAGCGATTACCCCGTGAAAGACGCGGACAGTCTTTTACTACTTTAATTGCATCCTGAATCGAGAAACTTTATTCCATAAGTGGTAAAATTACATGGGCAAAATAGGGATATTTTACTTTATTTTGATTAAGCTCATCTTGACGGTGCGCAAAAAGGCTCGTGGACTCTCTCCCGAATGAAGGACCAGAAATAATTCGTTATCCCAGAAATTTCGTTTGAAAATAAGCTAATGAACCGTTGGTCTATTTCAAAAAGGTCTTTAGGAACGAGGGAATATTGTTTCGTGAATAAATACAGTACTGTATTGTTGGGAAACCTAGTAGAGGTGTACAGTTTACCTGCATTCGGAAATGAACTAGAATAGTGTACAAAATATTGAAGAGGTGTTGAATAAACGGTACTGGATTATTTGCAAGCCTACCGAAGTTCCTTCAACAAAACTATTTTTTCGAGTAAATCATAATATTTGTGGTATCTTGCATAATTTGTGTGAGCTTTACATTAACATAAATCGTATTCAATATACAGTACTGTACAGTACAGTAATAAAACTGAAAATTTATTGTATTGCAGTTTCGATTAGAGAAATTTTAGATTTTGCGTGGAACGATTGCTTTTATCCGTTCCATGAGGAATTGAAGATACTGCACAACTCATGCCGGGGTTTATTGCATTTCAGTACCGTATACAGCACTTATTTTGTAATTTTAAGATTGAACCAATGTTTCCAGTCTCTCCAACGAAGACTGTAACCTAAAAGTATGCCTTCGTGGGGTTTAATGGATTTTATATTCTAGAATCAAACTTTTTTCAGAAAAATGTGGTACTTCGTGAATCGGTTAATTTTTACAAAAGGAAAACGTTCCAGAATTCCAAAAGCCATTTGCAATATCTGTTGCTGCTTGACCCTGCATGTTCTGAGGGAGATCATGTCGAGGACTTTGTCATCCGTAAAGCATTTGCGAAAAATAATCCTCAATTGCACAGAACAAGCTCGCACTGAAAATTACATTAAGTATGGTATTTTTATATGTACCCCCAGACCCCTATGGTGTCCTGAACACGAAATTCAGACGGCAATTTTGGCCGCGCGACGGTACAAACGGAATTCTGTTTGACGTGATTTGTCGAAGAAAAAAGTTTGCCAGAAAAGCATAGTTATTCTGGAAAAGAGCATTGTCGTTCCATACATTCTTCGACAAGCGTGTTGTGAGGAATCTTCGTAGTACTGCCGAGGGCTGATGGGGTACGAAAGACGTGCTCATAATGGGCAACAACCGAGCCGTAAACTCGGCGAAGTTTCAGGGACTGGAATTTTTTCCGCCTCCTTGTTCTCCCAGACATTCTTCTTAGACCTCTTGACCGATGGTAGCGAGTATCTTTCCACCACAGTTCGAGAATGATCTTGGTTACTGTTGCATTACGTGACCGACCACCACAGATGAACAATGCTTCAGTATGTGATTTTAGACACTATCGCTGGTCGTATTCCTTGCTCTTGAAATAATTATACACTGAAGTAGTTACAGTGAAATGTGTTTATTCACAGACTGACAGACATATTTGAGCACAACTTGAACGAAGTAATGCATCCAGCGACACTTCCGTACTCTGCGAGTGCTCTACTTCCGAGTGGTGTTAGTGATATTGTTCCTCCTGCTTTCCGTGAACTTACAGTTGGATTGATCTCTGAGTACATAAGAGACGGAAGCCTTTGGGTTCAGCTATTTCGGTAATCGGTTACACATAGTCAAATGTACATGTTTAGCAATGCATGTTGGAAAATTTCATTTCATGTTGTCGTGCTGGAACAGTTGGGGATTACGTAGAGTTTCATATTGGGGTAGAACCCAGTTTTAAAAAAAAAAAAATCTCGAACGAACTTGACGAAATATTTTTATAAACTTTGAATCTTCACTACGTTAGCCTGCCAATTTTTTTTAGATGTTGTGCAGTAAACTTGTTCGCAGCTTCTCTCCTCGGACACTTGATGCGTAAGAAAGTTACTTTGGTGAGTCACGTAATACAACAGTACCGGATTTTGTTTCTCCAGTAATTCCGATCCTCAAAGGAAGGCTGATCTCCTGAGATTTACGGATATCCAGCGAGAACTTTAGATTGGTAATTTCAGTTGTTGATCGCACCCGGGGAATAACATCGGAGGGAAATTAGAATATGAATTTCTACACGAATAGTCCCCGGGGAGCGACGGTCTCGCGGGGGTCTTTTGTCCTTCCGCCGACGCGAAAGTTCATGATTTGTATGCCCGACGCGACGAAGACGAGCAGCTGAATTGCGGAAAAGCATGAGGAGGAAAATTAACCCCAGAGTACGGGCTCGCGTGCGTTAAGCGCCACGGGACCTGATTTAAACCACTATAAATTCGGTCGATGAGGCTGCTGCTGGGCGTCTTGACGCACTGTTGGCTGCCGCGAAACGCTCATCGATATTTTAGCAAGTCCGCGGCATCCTAGAAATGCTCACTAAGAGTCCCAGAGTGCGAACGCCGGAGGAACTGACCTCGAATTAGTATTTATTCTCTCAGAACGAGCTTGCTACCTCCTTGACCCCCCTCCCCCCTATTTATTCAACATTCCTAAGACGGTCAGATTCTGAATAAGGTCTCCAGAAGTTAGACTGAGCCGCTTTTCGCGTAACCTCGCCCTCATCCGGTTACAATGGGATCAAGTTCTCTATAGAAACTCCTCGACAACTTCCAAGCGCGCTTCATAATTTAAGACGTGGTTCAGGGTTCACATTTCCGTGCACGTACGAGTCGGTTCATGTGATTACGGTGTACTCTAGAATTCTCCACCCCCGCAACTATGATTTGTATAGTGCGAGTTGCATGCCTTTCGGGCATTCTAAACATTCGAATTTCTAAAGCTCCAACGCACGGATTGTGAATTATTTTTCTGTGAATACGTGGAACAGGGTTTGCCAATTTTTTTCGATTCATTGATCCTTCTTATTATTCATTTCTATATCATAGCCTTCTTTGAAATAAATTTATGCGTTGAAGCACATTAATAAATACCAACTTATCGTCGATCATGCTTTTGGAAGGTCCAAAAATAAAACCGACATTTTTATTTTCTTCACCATGAGTAACTGATATATTCCTGCACAGTGTTCCCCTAGAATTACGACCTGGTTTACTAGTACATAGGACAGTTTTTAAGCCCCAGCGCCATCTTCAGACACCACCCAAAATGTAAGCCCGAATCCAGAATAAGCCCAGGATTACTTCTCTGGATTTTTTATTGAGAAGTATGCCTTCCTCAACTTAGATGCGAAATAAAGTTACTTTCTATCCTCTCCAACTTCCTCTCTCTGAAAATCTCTGGTCAATCATAAGCATCCAAGATCCCACGAAATACTACCTAAAAATATTCTGCACAGAATATTTTTTGGCTGAATAAAGAACCTAACCTCGGACTGTGTCCAGCATATTTTTTGATACACTTTTAACGCAACATGGGTCCTATTTTCCAAACAACCTGGTAATCTTCGCCTATCCTCAGCGAGCGTTGATTTCCTTCTCTAAATTTCTTCATCGTCTCTTGCTTCAACTAATTTGATGAGTCGCGTAGGCTCAGGGAAGGGTAAATCCTAGGCCCTTGGGGCATGACAGGTAACAGGTTAAAAATACTGTGCAGTACTTCTGTAAATTCAACTGAAAACAATTCACAGGATCCGTGTTGGGATCTTCGTTGCCCAGGGAGAGAAACTGTACTCTCGATGAAAGTGAATAAGGTAAATCTGGCAGAAGTCACGGGAATGTAGGTCCTTTGATGTCAGCTGTACGGCATCTATTGTAATTCCCCGCCGAAAACGACGCAAGGAATGTAAGCGGATTAGACTCGAATGCTTGGGGGAAAACAGGGTATAGCAAAAAAAAATTCTAGAGTACATCGGAATAAATACAAGTTAGAAAGAAAAAAAGTGACGAGCACAGTGCTATCCATCTCTCCCCCGCGCTTTCCGACGCCGCATCTGCCACGATTGTCAGCAGTTTTTTGCACATTTGGTCCCCACATGTGAAAGTCGCTGAAACTCCCGGGCGGATCCAGCCCGAGGAATCACTAACGGTGCACGCACATGATTCCCTCGGATCGGCTCTCAAGTTTGTCTTCAGTGCCGCCGGGAAATCTTCCCCGCGCTCCAGGCAGCAAGCAACACGCGCTAATAATACGCACAGGAGAAATTGTCAGCAGCTGGAAGCAGCTGCTGTTGGAGTACACGACGACCCTTGCACGGCTCAAGACGATGCTTCAGCTAACGAGTCGCTCGTCCCCGGCTATCTCTCCTGATTTACTTTTTAGACAGATTCGAAGCAACGCGAATGCTTCGAATAGCACGCGAGAGACCCACGCGTTGCTTTGACGGGTTCTGCCTGGCTGCTCAAGTCGGATTCCAGGCCAGGTTTTCGCAAAATGCGCCCATCCGTGTTTCCCCGGGGTTAAATTTACTGAAACGATCCCCTCCGCGCGAGACCAATTTACCCTCGTGCTGATTAGCGTCGAAGTTTTAGTCCTCCGAGACCAAAAGCGCAAGTTTTCGGCCCATATCTCACTGCCTAATCCGCCCACTGTCGTCAGTGTCGCTGAACCGAAAACTTTCTGACAAGGTTTCAGCGGGTTTTATGGTCAGAATATAAATGAGGTGAGTCTTACGCGATTCCCCTAGCGTAGAGGCTCTCAAGCGGTGCTCCGCGGAGCACTTGGGGTTTCTTTTACGTTTCCCGGGGGCTCCGGGGCCTCCCCAAAAAAGTAATGAAGTAGAATAGGATGATTAATTCTTACGGTAGAACAAATATCAGGGGACTTCCGTCCTACTACAGTATCCCAAATACAGTACTTGAAAGCAAGACGCCATCAATATGAACCTCCATTCGCTTTGGCCCCAAAGGAAAATAATTTCAACTGCACACCTAAGGCGTAGTTTCATCGAACTTGATTGATATTGTGAATACTTTGTCGTTTGGTTTGCACGCACATTCAAAATAATACTGTAGTACGATTATAAATTTTGTGAATCTGAAGATTCTGAACTAGAAGTGGAGGACAAGAGGAATTTAAGCGAAGTGAAAATTTGTAAAGTTGTTGGGAGTCAAAAGCAATCCCTAAATTGATTAGCAAAGATAAGATGCAGAATTTCTTTTTTACTTTTTTGCGGCTCATATTTTAATCAATGTGCAGTGTCTGAAAATTAAGGCAAGGACCGGAACAATAAATTCTCCTGTAGGACTGTTCTGGAGAAAATGGGTACAAGCGAGGTCTGCGCAGCTAAAGAAGATTCAACACCTCTGTCCCAGCGGAATAAACGTCTCCCGGCTTAGTTGTGAGTTCACTCCAACATCAAGTCGCGAATTTCATTCCCGCCGCCCAATTTTGACGATCAATTAAACGCCAAGTGCTTCTTATGGGTTTCGGGTGAAAGCAGCGAATGTGTGGGAGTTTTACGGTTTGGGCTTGGGAGTTCGGATTGTGTCGGATTTATGACGGAAGGGTTGCCACTCGTCCGGAAGCTTAATCGATTTCGTACGGCTTCCGGTCCTCTCCTCCGCTAAGCCGCGAACAAACCGTTATCGGCTTCGAAGAGCACAACAGAGCATCAAGTATGAATTCGCGTCCTCGATGAACCCACCGATTGAGGACTCTCAGGGATGAAATTATACACCATCAACACTCCAAATCTGAAATTGATCTTTGAATCTGTGTCTTAAGTGACAATGGTTTCGAAATGTGACGCATTTCCTGTTTCTTGGGATGAAAAGGCACCGACACTCATCAATATTAAATTGTCAAAAAATATGGAGGTACCGAGTTACTCTGAAGACAATAAAAATCACATTATCCTTTTTTGTCCTTTCATTCAGTCGAAGTGACGAAGGGAAAAATTCGACCTCTTGGAATAAATACCAGTATACACTTACACTGATTACACGACAACTCGCACAGCAACAACTCACACAGTGGGACAACTCACAAAAATTTTTTTTACTAAATTTTCTTTTTTAAATTTAGGTTCTGGCAAAAATGTATACCTTTCTCGTGTTTAGATTATCTTTTATCCTAAATTAATTGTATACATTTATAATAATAAATTTTTTTATTTTTTATACCTGTGTTTTCAATCTAGTCAAGGATAATTCTGATGCATGCATTAATCCATGTTCTTCCTTATAGGAATTGAGCCCAAGTCATTTTCATGGCTCACAGCAATTTTCTCAATTTTAACAGGAATTTTTCAATTTCATTTCACAATCATTTTTAAAGAACCTCTCTAAACCCATTGGAAATCCAATGTCCAATCAAGCAATATTTACATCAATAACTGGGGGGAGGGGGGATTGCTGTAAGCCATAAAAATGACTGGGGCTCAATTTCTAGGATGAACATGGATTAATGCATGCATCAGAATTATCCTCGACTAGATTGAAAGCAGAAGTATTGAAAATATAGAACATGATAAATGTACACAATTAATTTAGGACAAAATTATCCTTGACTAGGTTGAAAACACAAGTATGAAAAAAACTATAAGAAGTTTATTATAAATGCATACAATTACTGCAATTCAGGATAAAGAGAATCTAGACACGAGAAAGGTATTCATTTTTGCCAGAACCTAAATTTAAAAAAGAAAAATTAGTAAAAAAAACTGTGAGTTGTCGCTGTTTGAGTTGTCTGTGTGAGTTGTCTCGTAACCGTATACAACACTACCAGCTAATTGGTAGGTATATCCAGGTATAAAACCAATACTTGTGCAAAATGAGTAGATTTATTCAGGGACAATACTTTCAGGAGTATTTCATTTCTTCAGCAAAAATAAGACCTGAAAGAGCGCCAAATCGTTACACAACGGTTTTACAGCACCATCATGCTGGTTAAGCTTATTTGTAACTTTCGATATTCATGTGCATTTTTAGATACAGTAACATGATGTTTGAAGAATGCCTAAATATGTGTTGGAGGTTTTTCTTGAAATAGGTTATGTTTTCGGCGGAGAAAGTTTGCAAGACAAAGGGTGGTCAGTTTTTGATGGGTTCGCTACTATCTTGAGGATTAATGGGAAAATTCTCAATTAACGTTTGAAAGGATTAATGATCAAATTAACTACCCGCATGTTTACCACGACAACCTTTTAATGATAAGTTCCAATTCAAAGGTCAGTTGCACGTCGCAGAGAAATGCGAGATTTTTGGGTAAAAAGCTTTGCAAATTTTTTTCGGCGACTCTTTTCAGTTGAAAAAAAAAAGCTTGCATACTACCAGATGTAACGTGGTATACACGCTTCAATAGGACGGCGGTATTTCATACAAGACATGACAAACACTGGGGTTTGATCTGTCTTCAGCCAGAGAAAGGCCTTACGGAGCAGCTGTATTCAAATTAATCACAGCTCAACAAACACGGACGTGATACATTCAGTCGAACTGGCGAAAACACGTTCCGGTTACAAAACGTCGAGGACACAGTATCGTGACGCGTGGTAGTAAGATATTGTACTACTGTATACCGCAGTCCAACAGACACGTGGGGCGAGAAGATGTGTCATTCGAGAATGAATATGATCCACGAACGCAGCTCATTCGGCCACTATTCTCTTCTGTAAAAAAGTACTCGAGAGCACGCGAGTTTTCGCCCTAGATACAAATAAAAAATGTACCCATCGCTGCTGTGACGCAGTAGTTCATAAAACAACAGTATGAAAAATTGTCTGACGTGAAAGGAATGCGTCATTTTGAACTAATAAAACCTTCCACGTCGACCTTAGATTTTCATGGAATTCTAAAAAAATTAGAGTGAAGTTAAGATAATATAAAACTTCATTAAAAAAACAAGTATGGAGAAAATTTCGACGTAGAAAATATCTGATGAGATGTCAGCAACAAAAATTGAATCATTTGAAAAGAAACTTTAGTTGCCCTTGTTGATTCCTTCAGGATCAAGGCAATGGATTGTTCAATTCAAGGCACTTTATACAGCAAGAAAACATACATTTTGTATCGTCATTGCAAGACTGTACAGTCAATTTTGGTGACCCTGCGTTTATGCAACAGCAAAATGATTATGAGAACCCAAATTCCATGAAATCAGTTATGGGATTCAGTATCTAGTTATCCGATGTGCTGCGAGCGTATAATCGATTGGTATTAATTGGAAAATTCTTAATACAGTATTTCGAGTTTCAGTTGCTTTCCAACCTCAAATTGACTTTCTCAGAGGGAATTCCTCCCTCGACGAAATGCTCTCCTCCCCGAAACTTTCCCCCGACCCCGTTGGTAGGCTGGATTCCCGTCCACTTGTTAGCCAAGGATTCAAGGTCGAAGCTCAGTTGTCAGTGACGAGTGAAATTTGAACGAGGAATGCGAAGACGCGCGTCGGTCAAGAGAGGGTTTACCCCGAAGTAATTCACGCGGAAACGCTAGATGGGCGCCGTCAATCACTGCCACTGTTGGGGGGAAAAATTGCGAACCTGCGGATCTCATAGCCGCATGAAATGGGAATCGCGGCGGTTCGGTTATGAGATTCCCTGAACGGAATAATCCTTTTCCCTCGTGCGCCGGGCAAACGAAGCGCGGAATGGGACTGCGCGCACTGATCCTTCGGTGAATCCCCGGCGATAAAATAGGAAGGAAAGTAAAAGAAATAGAGAGAGAGACAAAAAAAAGAAACACTGAAACTCACCAGCTCGAGCGAAGAGGATGATGCAAGTGCAGATCCATGGCGCTCGTTTTGCTTCCATCAGCGACGCGCTGCGCTTATTCGCCCGTCGACCGCAAATCGCCCACCCGTTCTCCACGTCGTTGCGCTGTTCTCTTGGACTGCCGTAGCGGAACACGGCTATCGCGACGCCGTTCTGCGGAACCCGAAACACCTGCAACCCTCTTTATTCACGGTTCATCGCGGCCCTGCTACATCTCCATGACTAAACAGCTCACGGAAGAAAACTTTTCCACAGCGCCCGAAGTCGCGTTAGTCTGCAACAGCAACAAAAACTCGATGCAATCTGAACCCCGGAGAAATCCTATCTCAGTACCATATTAAAGAGAATGGCTTGATTATTGGCGAGCTATTCCAGAAGGAAAAGACGGCACAAGTCTTGTGCAGAAATCATGTAAAAATGAGCATTCATGGGGCATTTTTTATAGCTTCGGTTTCTTCGCTGCAAAAAGCCTCACGAAAATTTGTCTGTTCGAGGGGACTTGAAAAGAAAACTAGGTCTGATTTTGCTGTTGGTTACTTCGTATATTTAATTCAAGACCGACCCATGTCACTCTTCCCCGGTTTGTCGACTAAACCCTGCACCAACCGTTTTGGAGTTGACATAATGCAAAGCTCATGAAATCTGGAGTGTGCCATCCCTGCCAAGAAAGTATGTAACGGATGATTTATTTACGAAACGAAATTTTCTACTTTGAAATTCTTAGTCGAGTGCCTTTTTTTTTTGCTGCACCGGCAGATATTCTGTCAATGAAATCAATCTATTAGCTAATTAGTAGAATGTCTTCAACAGTATTCTTGTGGCGAAAAATGATCTTGTACTGACAAGTGCCAATACAGAAGGTCATGGTTATTTTTATAGAAGTCACATTTTTTCTTGTTCACTGTAATAATTTACCTTTTTTCTAATCAGCAAAAATAGCCTTTTATCCACCCAAAAAGTGAGGAAAAGGTTTATGCGTAGATAACAGATTCCTATTCAAGTTTGGGGATCGTAAACATCACCAGCTCTACCGGCGAAAAATGCAAAATGTAAGTCATTAGTGATCATGAAGATTGCAAGCATCAAGCTTCGCGTGCTCCACGGCCAAGCGGTTCTCCTCTCACGATATATTGCAAGGAAAAAGTGTTTAATGACGTGTATAAATAAGTAAGCTAGGCTTATCTTCCTGTATTCCATTTTCCTAGAAATTCTGCCTTCCGTGAAAATTTCAGTTTGCTCCATTTAGCTTATCGTACTAGAAAGATTAATGCTTCGAAAACGAAAGCGCCAGAGTTAGAACCAGCTATGGTGGCAAGCCAGCAGCAGTAGCTCGTTGAAGAGCTCGCATGAGTGCCAAATCTTGAATCAATTCATGTAGCGGCATCATTGTAAAAATCGGATCATCTTCCTGAAATTTGACGAAAAGTATCCCTCCTTGAAAATTTCGTGCGACT
>CAJPEX010001186.1:0-65140 GCA_905338405.1 Notodromas monacha | reverse complement strand
GAATAAATCTGATGAATACTAAAGCATCAGCATTTTCGTCCCGTCAAGTCATTTCTTAATTTGGGGAAACGGGCTGGAATTCTTCATTCGTCATCCATGGATTATACTAAAGTTCACGCCAATTTTTTGCTGTTTATACTATTATTAGTGTCACATTAAACGACGGATTCTCTCTACAGCGATCTTGTCCACAACGTTTTTCACTGCATAACGAATTTCATTTTGGTCCTATGGACTCTTTTCGCATGATATAGGGAATTTTCTACAACGAAATTCTCCGTGTAACGATTTTTTTCTGGTCTGTTGAATTTCGTTTTAGACAGAGTCCACTTCTTGAAAACTGACGTGTTATGCAATATAGAATTAGATTCAACTTGATTCGTCGTCCCCACTTTATAACACCGACCGAATTGCGCCTTTTCACCGTTAATTCCTCGAATGGCGGTTAATTGTTGAATACCGAAAATTAATGAGTTGAGATTATCAATCTCTCTGGAACACACATATCCACTGGCTGCATTCCAACTTTACCACTCAATCCGAATGCCGAGAATCAAAGATCGAGTATGGATTTCTCTCATGTAACTGCGTCGATGACCTTCCTGAACGCTGGTCGTTTTCT
Organism: Notodromas monacha; assembly: GCA_905338405.1. Lineage (NCBI taxonomy): Eukaryota > Metazoa > Arthropoda > Ostracoda > Podocopida > Cyprididae > Notodromas > Notodromas monacha. The sequence goes on along the minus strand of CAJPEX010001186.1, from coordinate 64,518 downwards.
CAGGTTTCCGTATAACGAGAATAGGAATGAAAGAGATAATCCCAACATCGACGGATCCGTGACGTTGTTCTTCAGAGATTGTTGGGAGGTTTGGTAATAAGAGAAGAATAAAAAAAAGAAGAAAAGAAGGTTTGCGTCTAATTACCCGCGCCCGCTTCGCGATAATTACGCCGGTAGATAACCGGTTCGAGATAGCGTCGACGCTGTCGAGCGTGTGACGCACATCGACGACGTCAAGCCGCAGAGTAAATCACGGCCTGGGAGATTGATGATTATCTTCTTGTCTGATCGGCTTTTTGGTGAAGCTCGGATTTGACTGCTTCAACCTGGTCTACACCAAGTGGATCTTGTTCTCTGAGATGCTGTAAGTTCCGAGTTCCTTCATGGGGAACTCTGGGGCCCTGATGCTATTTATTCTGATTCCCTCGCCCGTAATATTTCTTCGTATTCGATGTCAAAAGGCGACTTGAAACAATTGAAAAAGATGATCAAGAACCTTCACTTCTTGACTCGCACGAAGATAATTCATTATAGTTAATTATTTGAGCGCGAAGAGACATGATGCAATGCTTCAAAAATAATTCGCAAAATTTCTGCAAGGTGTCTCGAAGAATGGCTATTTTATAATTCTCACATATACAGTATTAACATTCTACGTTAATCGAGCTTTTCTTGGCCCCAGCTCAAATTTTTCATCGAAAAATTTAGATGTTTCCTTGTACAAGCAAAAAAATAATAACGTTCTATAGGTCATCTTATGATGCAGGAAATTCTTCCAAAAACGAACAAATCAAAAGAGGCCTTGACTGGAATTTTTGAAATTTTTATTGCGGAAGTCAAATGCTCCACAACGAAATTCAAGGGACCGAAGAAAAAATCTTTGTAGACGAGAACCCTATAACAAGAGAATTAGATCTTACATTGGACCAAAAATTCGTATACAGGGTAAAAATCGTTGTATAGATTCCAAATATAAAATTTAAATTTAAATTTCTGTGCCAATCAAAACTCTAAATAATTATAAATCATGTTCTACTAATGTTATGTAAGAACATTGCTTGCTTCACTCCAGATGCGGAAACAAATCATAAGCGATTTTTTTTATTTTACGAAATTTCGTTGATTTTTTGTCGCTTTTTGAAGAAAATCTCAGTTGAGCAAAGTTTCAGAAAATCAAGCAACAAAACTGAAAACCTAAAAGAAGCGCGTGACAAATGAAAATTTAAAATCAATCATTCAACTTCAGATGTCCAATCCATTCATCAAACTACCTCACACTAATTACCTAATCAATTATCTTTTAACATTTTGCGTGATTTAGAGAGTTGTGATTCCAAAGACCTGCATTTATCAGTTAAATATAATAATTGAAGGTACGATGCGTCACTACAATCCGTGAAACTCACGATTTCGAATAAGTAGTGTACCATAATAAGGACTATGCATATATTGTGGTACAGTATGCGAAGGATGAGTGGCAACTGTATTTTATATGTCATTCCATAATGTTTTCTTAATCCTTCCGTATACTCGGGGGGGGGGGGATGTTGAGACTCTGCGGAGTTTCCTTGATATGACCGGAGCCTAGTTTCCCTCTCCGCGGGGATCCCGAGGGTTCTGTATTTTTAGTGCAACACGTGCCTTAGGTAAAGATTTTCCTTTTCCCGGGTCCAGTGAATGGGCTTTCGGAATGCAACCCCGGCAATTTAAAGCCATTGTAGAGTAAAATATGGTGGGAGATGTGGAAGCGGCGCGTCCTCGCTGCGGAGAGCTCCAAGCCAGCAATTAAATACCGCGATGATGATGCATGAGATTCTAAAGCGTCTGCGTCTCGCGGCCCACTAGATTACACGCTCGCGAGCACGGCCCAGAACCCGGGCCCGGGAACCCGGAGGAACCGTTTAAAATATCACACACTCTTTTTTATTTTTCTTCTTATTTTCTTCGTCTTGTGTGTGTGTTCCCCCCATCTCTTTCTTTCTTTTCGGGATTAATTTCTCGAGCTTCGGTTCGAAGGGGAGCTAGTTTTTGAAGACTTATTAAAAATCTGTTCCCGGGACACCGCGGGCGTGTGTTTCTGGCGCCGATCGACGGACTCGCTCCGGCTTCATTATTGCGGACGCAAACTCAGCTGATGGCGGTTTTTACTGCCTTCCGCCGGAAGTTTGACGAGAATTTCAAGTGGATCGTTTCACTTGAGCCAGAGGGAAATTATCCGCGAGGCGGACGACTGATGGATGAACTCGAGAGTCTTTGGATGCTTTTTTTTAAAATTCATTTCTCTCAATACTTTTCGTTCTTGCTTTTCGAATCGGCTACAATGGAAGAAAAGAGGTTTAGTAACAGCTGATGACGACTCGACCACGCGTGGGGGGAGTTTTTTATTTGCGTTTTGAATGACATACAGATTGTTGCGGGTTATCATCAAAAGATCAGGTTATTTGTACAGCTTTGTTTGGGTGAGTTTCTGTTATTTATGGTTGAATGAGTTTTCTGAAGTTTAATTCGATCATTTCAGGTTAGGTCAAACTACATTTATACAAGCGTATAATGTAGATTTTTTGGCAAAAAATTCAGGGGGCACAAATTATTATGTCTCCATTGAGTTATGGCTTCTGAAGTTTTTTATACTCCCAGGTTTGCAGGTATTCGTTTCACATCAGTTTGGAAAACGTAGTTGAAATTTTAGTTTTCAGAAATTAAATTGAGGCATCATACTTTCCCAAATTGAAATCAGGTGTTCTGGATCAAATCCGTCCACATCACGCAAATTTTTTATGAAATGATGGATTATAGTTTCTGCGAGGTAGTTTGACGATTTTTTTTACATCTGAAGTTAAATGACTGATTCATTTTTTTCTTTGCATTTTCAACTTTTTTGCTTGAGTTGATGAAACTTCACTCACCTGAGATTTTCTTCAAAGCGATAGAAAATTAAAGATAATAAGAGAAGAACAATGTAATCGAAACTCATTTTTAATGTTCTCCATGAATTTGATAAAAACTAAGGACACCTTTCATTGAATTAGCGAATTTGCTACCTTGATTGAATCTTCTCATTGTCTATTCTTACGATCTGTATGGTGCAAAATTTATTCGCGGATGAATTTGCATTCCGTAAAAGTTGCGGGCGAAAATTTATTGCCAGCTTTCTGGGCGTGATTTATCTGCTTCGAAGAAGACAACGAAAAGCAAAATTCATGGACAACCATGAAATCGACGTGGTGAACCAGTGTGCCTGAATAAATTTCTTCCCTCCCCTGCACGTGTCTATGTGTTCCTGTCTGTTCCCTGTCTTCAAAAAATATTTCTTCAAAATTTACACAAAAAAATGTACATTTCAGTGGGTGGATTTTATTGTTCTATACAGGACAACTCCAGAAACCAAGCAACGTAGTGTTAATTTATCTGGCCTTATTCATCACTTGAAAATTTAATACCGATTTTCTGTCATCAATTAAATGCAGGCCGTTATTAAATCAATCGGAATTTTTGCTTTCCCTTCGGAATTCAATCTCTCTCGGTGGATTTCTGTCGATTGTAAATCTACGCTAAAAGCTGCATTATTGCTGATCGCTTTCTAAACGACAGATTTGGCATGGAATTTACACCTGCAAAAAAAGGAGAACAAGCTTCGGACTTTCTCGATGGATCCAGGTGTCTCTCGCGGTTTTCTTCCCAAAATTCTCAGACTTTCTCACATGATCCAAGCTCTGCGAAGTGTGATATCCACTCACACCTGGATCCAGTGCAAGGTGAATGATGAAAAAAAATATCCAAAAAAAAGAAGGGGGCTGGAACTGGAACACGCGAAAAAATCCTGCGAGATGCAACGCGTTGAGGGAAAAAAAAAAAATCCGGGGCGCTTCTTTTTCGGAGGAGGGCAATCGACACACGCAGGTGTGGAGGCGTTGAGTGTCGATTATGATGATCATTCCGGCTCGCGCTTCATTTCGTAATTGCCCGCGGGGGTGCGAAGGAAAGTGAAAATCAGTCTGGTCTCGGGGATATAGGGAATAAGAGCAAAAGCGTCGCCCGGGAAACCCGCAATTACCCCGCCGCCTAATACACGTGATCCCGCATGGGCCGTAATTCCCCGTCGGCGCGCGGGATATTAGACGGTGTTGGGGCAATGACACGCTGCCGACGCGACGCTAATGACACAACTTGGGGAGACGTAACCCGCGTATTTTATTGCTGCTTTACTTTCTCAAGTTGTATTTTTTTTTACATTTTCTTTCTTCGAAAACTACAAGGAAAGAAATGTTCTCATCTCTCGTCGGGGTCTCCCCTTCGTCTTGGTAGCATCGATGTGATCCGCAATGAAATGATTGTCCGAGAAATACATAGGGCTGCCTCAATCTGCTGGAGGAGCCTTCAACAAATCCGCGATATGAACAATGTCATTCTCGATTCCCCATCAGCAGGGATAAATTGGCTGCTATACGTCGGTCTGGCCCGAATCTGAAAATAATTGAACGTTCTGTATACTGTATTACGATTTGTAATTTTAAAAAATATATACGGGGATTCAAAGTTTCAAAGCGAGCGCCGCCCTGAGAATTTCTTTGTCTTATACTGGAGAACTCTCTCTTAAATCCACGATGACAAATATAATTAATATCTTATTGCCTCTTGGTTAAAAAGTAGGGGAAAACTTTCTGTTGCGCTATTCTTGCGGAAATCGGAGGATTTTTCAGCGAAAGGAAATCATCTATTTAAAGCACCAAAAATATAATAGACTGGGAGGCCAGAGGACGAAAAAATTTAATTTTTATCGGTTTTTGCAAACTTTGCTTATTTATCTGTGACACAAGTTATAAGCAAGACCCTTGAAAAACTGGAAAATCGCAGTTTAAAAGAAGTAATAGTATTGGGCACAATTCGCATTTGTCCGTTTTTTAAAAGTCGGCCTTTCCTTTTATTAAAGGGATTTATTTTTAAGCTAAACTTTCTGCACTTTAGTTCTTTAGCTAGATGCTCAGTTAAGTGAGTATAGTGGCGTTTATATTTAAGGCTGCCAACTAATTTTGTCATCATACCTTTGAATTGATCAAGTGTCTCAATTTTCTTCGTGAAAATCCGTGAGAACTTCTTACACAGACGCATTCAGCACGTAATTAATAATTTGATTGATGTTATTTAGATTGATCTTGTTCCTCAAGGATTATTTCATATACTGTATTTTACATAATGAGAGGAAATACTTTTATCCGTTTGGGTCAATTTCAACATTAAAATGCAGGGGATTATTTTCTATAAGGAAAAATTTTCCCAGTTCAAATCGCTAAGTATTGCATAAATGGGAAGTTTCGGAAACCGCATTCAACAGACGGACATATTCTAATTGATTACATTGGTTTTACTTGCCGAGGTTCCGAATAAATTTGAAGAAAGTTGAATCAGGAAATAAATCAATGCCATTAAAGTGAAGTGACTCAAAATAAAATTGGAATGCTGCATATTTTGTCAATGGATTCATTTTGGTACGATTCATTAGAGGTTCCTATTGGAATAGGGTACTTGAGTTTATGCTTCATATTGGAAATTTTCTTTGCACAAATAAATCGCAAAAGATCGTCTATTAATCAAGCTTGAATTGAGAAAATTCCCCGGACAAGCTCGCAAGGAAATTATACTGTTTCATTCAATCCCTCCCTATATATTTCTGAACCTCCGGTAAAATGCTCCAAGAATCGAAGCAGTGCTGAATTTTGCTATTGAGGAAATAAGCCTCTGGAGGTTGCTTTTACCGAAAACCTTTTCCCGCAACAAAAATTGCACGCGGACCTTTATAGTAGGAAATCCAATCAGCATTAACTCTGCCCACTTGAAAAAGAAAAAGTCGGTGCGCAAGGGTTTTCCTTCTTGCCAATTCGCGGTGGGTCCCTCTCGGTAAACACGATCCCGGTTATTTTTTCCCTTTCCCCCTCTTTTTTTCAAGCACATCTGGTTACGAGCCTAAACTCGGCCCCAAGATCGATCCGCGGTAAACGTTTTCCATTAAAAATCCGTAATAGCCTCGAGCCCTCTTCTCCTTCTGACGGTTCCCTAGGGGGAAACAGAAAGAAAAATTGCAAGTACTGTAAGAGAATTGCTAGTACTGTAATGCACCGGAAAAGAAGGAGGAGAATTTGAGCCGAGTTACGGTTATTTCAACGTCCGGGCAATTTGTCGTAGTAAAGGTCGTCCGAATCGGCGCCAAGGAATTACGATTATTGCTAACTGAGCGCAGCGGGTTTTTTCTCGACTGTTAAACTTGTTCGTGGCTTTTTTTTTCCTTAAAAAAAAAGTTATTCACTTACTTTAGTGAATTTGGGTTCCCTATTCTTATTCTTAAGGGAACAGTTTGTACTCCTTTGCGTAATTGATGGAAAATCACCTGTGACTCACTCGGTTCGAGTTGTATATAAGCAATAATGCAAACTCTTTGGTACTGAACAGGCTTTTGACGTAAATTTTCAAATAACTTCCAATTGGGATAGGAATATCGATCTTACCAATTGATCAATTAATAGATCAATTAATTGAATATTCTTCAAATTTTGCTTCAAGCAACAAATTATACACGGTACTTTATCATTATATTCCCGACCTAACATTTGTCGAAAACTAATAGTTTTGTGAATTTTTCAAGCATAAATTCTGTGATTCTTTTTAGAAGTTTTTAAAAATATTTTTCCTTAGAGCCGCGGCTTATTTTTGGTGGTGGTCTTTTCGTAATTAATCATTATGAATGAATTAAATTACTTTTTTTTACCAGAAATTGTCGAAGAAATCCCGACCCGCAACTAATGGATATAATAATTTCACATAAATACTAAAGTGCAGTTTCAGCAAATCACTCACTTCCACAGTGTTTCACTCAACAAAGGTGATCTTCAAAATATCAGAAGGTTCATGATTCCTTTTTAACTTTACTTGGAGGCTTTCAAATATTTTTTTACGTGATTGTAGTACAGTATTTTCGTGCTTATTATTTGGAGTCAAAAGGGGGAACTCATTTATAATAAGCGCATTTTGTTTTTTTTCGCATAAATTTGGAGCTTTAATAAAAATTCCGCATTATACAGAGCATTTCAAGAAAAATTTTCATGCGTGCACCTTTTTGTGGCCGTTTCAATGATTTTCGAAATTCGAAAGATTTAATTCATTCCTGGCAATATGAAATGCTGTAGAGAGGCTTTTATTGCTTGGATTATGCCAGGTTTTTTGTCTTTTGTCTTGTCTTGGCAAAAAAAAAGTCAAAAGGTGGAAGTCATAATTTCCTAAAATTGTTTGTCCCCTGAGAATTTTGTCATTTGACAGAAGAAACTCGTTGTGTAGAGGTACTCTACTCTTTTTCCCCGAATTTTTTAAAAATCTAAAATTGGCCTCATGTGTGCATCTCGTTATGTGCGTGGACTCACTGAAGTGTATCAGAAAAAAATTAAATTGCTAAAATTAGAACATGATGATGGTCTTTCGAATTTGACGAGTACTTTTAAAACTCTCCTCGGAGCTTAAACTGCTCACTGCAGGTATTTAAGGAATGTTGGCACTCACTGCCATCCGAGAAATCATCCATTGTCCCACAACCAGCAAAAATGAAAACACGAAGATTTTTCTCCAAAAGGACTGGACACAAAAATAAACCTTCCGGTGATTTCTGGGCGGGCTCCATCAGAACCAGAGGGGGAAAAGGAAGGGTTCCATCGGGCAAGAAAAAATAAATAAAAGGTAGAGAGGAAGAATATGACGCTCGGTCTGCCTGGACCTAAACAAACGATCAGTAGTGGCAGCGGAAAATTCCGTGCACTGGAAAAGAGAGGTACTTGCTTGGGGGCCGAGCGAAGCGAACCCATGCCTTGAAAATGTTATGACGTAATAAAGTCGAAACCGTCGGAATTCCACTGGCGCGGAACAGCGGAAACTGACCCTCGCCGAAAATCCCCGGCGGAATTCCGCGCGCCGTTTATTTTGCTGATGTGACGGAAAGTTGCGTGCGTAATTCCCACCCCCCACTTCCAATCTTCGTTTTTATTTTCTCGCTTTTTTTTTTCTTGAGGTCTTGCCAATTTTTGACAGCCTCTTTTTTTTCCGCATCCGAACGATCGGCAAAATGTGAGACAGCTGGAAAAAAATGACTTTAAATTTTTTCCTTGTTTAAATAAGTTGAGTCAAGGAAGCTTTTTTCTTTCTCTCGGCAGTTTTCTAAGTAATGATCTCCATCATGAAAGCAGCATTTTTTTCAACGCAGGTTCATTTCTAGACTTTTCCCCCCGTTTCGAGCAGCGATTTTATTTTCAGGGAATTTCCCTGATCTGCCTTTGGCATGATAAAATTTTCGAAAAATATATCGATATTTTTCCACAGCAAATAACATTTTTCTACAAAGAAATTCGATCGATACAAGCCTCCAGAAAACAATTTTGCACCTGCGCGCTGAACCATTTCCGTGAGGTTTCGCACGTAAAACCTTATTCTACATTAATAAATTCAGAAAAAGGAGGGATTTTATTCCAATACCCTGCTTTCATTCCAGAGAGAATACGAATTCTATCCAATGATTTTATCCGTCGTCGGAAGTTTGTTTGTGGGCTTAAAAGTTTTGCATTCCTGAATACAGTATATGAAGAAGATTTCTATATCTTCAGAAACCTAAATTTCTGAGAATCCAGACATTTGAGGATTTTTTAAAGGTACATACCACTGCTAAGAATTCACATCTTGAAATTGTATCCAACTAAAGGTAATTATGCTTCTAGTCTGATTTCCTTTTTCTTGAAAAAATTCGGATATATTTTGTTTGCAATACTGCATTGTCTTATTTTAGGCTTATTTAATGATGAATGAGAGGGTGAATTTCTCAGTATTGCGAATCGAAGAAAGGAAAATTTCTTCAAATTTTTAGTGAAAATGTTGTCCGGGATTGGAGAATCCAATAATTTTTAAAGTAGACCGAATTGTAGAGGAATACTTTGTGAGCCTAATTTACTGCAATTAAATTTTTCATATCACCTAACTTAGCCAAACTGGGAATTATAAGAATGTCTCAAGCTGTTGATTAAACGAAGTTCAGTTACTATTGATATTTCGAACAATAAAAATAAAAATAAAAAACAAGAGGTCAAGTGTAAGCAAGTAAACCTAAAAATTTGAAATCAAAAACTTTGTGGGAACCTGAAGCTTTACAAAATGTTTGACCTAAACAAACTGAAAATAATTACAATTGCTGGTCTCTATCTTGAGTAAAATCAACACATATTCCTACAGTGAAAATTTCTAGCAATTACAATGAGAAAATTGATGTGAATTGGCGACACTTGGGGGTCCATCAGATTACCCCTTAATTCTGATTCTACTTCGAGGCGGTTTTGCTCATTAAATAGCAGCTAATACTACTTGCGTTGATCTACGCACTATCTAACCTGAGTTAACTCGATTAATAGATACTGTATCTATAAATTATTGACTCTGTTTGCACAAAATTTGAACCTGCGTGCAATGCACATGACTGATCCCATTGCCAAAAAAAAAATCGACACCCCGAAGCCCAGGAATTGGGGCAGAGGTTGCGAAGCGGGGCGAAGATGAAGCGGTGCCTGAGATAGCCTGACAATCATTATTGCCCAATTGATAGCGTGTGTGTGTTCTCGGTGCTGTGCTGTGCTGTGCTGTGTGTTCTTAAAGATGTGAGAGAAGAAAAAAAACTATATACTTATGTGTATATATATATAAATATATATATATACATATAGAAAGGCAAATGAGGACGTGCTGAGCGATAATTTCCCGCGCCACACACGGAGCACTTGTGAAACCTCCGTTTTTCCTAGGCTTGACAAGCGTTAAAACTTAATGACGGGGTTTTCTCCTGCTGCGTGTGGGTGATGCTGAACCCCCACAGCTTGTAAAAGGTCCCCCCCCCCTTCGTGTTTTTTTGTAATATTATTATCAATATTTTATATAGCATCGCATTATTTTCGCAGGAGCGGAATATTCTTGCAATGGAACTTTCCAAGCGAATAACTCGCTCCTTTCCTAGCTTTCCCCCGCTCAATTGCACATGAACTGAGTTAAATAGTTTTGCTCAAAACGATAAACAGCAGTTGATTTACAATTCACTTTTTGTTGCAAGAATTACCTCGAAAACAGCGGGGGCTTTATGTTAGCTGGCAACTATTAGATTTGCTGATGCGGTTCATGATTTTTCTGACTAATGCAATCCATCAAAATGATACAGAAAGCGATAAAAAAAATGCATTACGATTTTTTTAGTTCAAGGGCACACGATTTGAATCTTGATTTATTTTGAAGTTCTTGAAGCTATATATAAAGCTGCAACAGGATCACGAGTAAAACAGACACTCTTCAGATCTTGAAGAAATTGCATGTTGGGGAAGTGGATTTCAAATTTAAAGGCAAAATTTTGGATATATTTTTTCAGGAAATGATTATACTGTAGAAGTAAATTTTGTATTCGATAAAATATTGGACTTTTAAAGTCTTCGTTTTTGAACTCGTTCTATAGTTCACTGTCGTCTTCGTCGATAAAAATTCGATGAAATCGTTTCACTTCGTGAGTTTCAGGAATAATTTTTTTTTTTTTACGGATCCTCGAGCGTGTTTAGATTTTTCTAACTTGAAGATCTTACCCTCAAGTTTCAGCACTATGCTTAAGCGTTTCCCAACAAAAAAAAATTTGCGGAAAATGCATATGCACCTTGATTAAATACTTGAAGAACCTTTTTAAAAAGTCATTTAATTTTAGATGATCTCTTTCAAACTTCAGCGGAATCTTTTCTGTGCTGTTAGATCGGATTACGACACAATCGTGGGCCGGTTCGATGATGATGTGCAAATATAGCAGAACTGATGTGGCAAAATAAAATGAAGAAAAATTCCTTTCGGAGCCCAAAAAAGATCCGTTTTATGCAAACGTCGCACTTTATTACGTAATTAAAAACGAGGATACCCGAGGAAAAGGAGGCGAGTATTCTGCAGACAACAGGATTTTTTTTTTTTGCGAAATTTTTTTCTTCTCTTTTTGCCAATCATGAAGCTGGGGAACGACTTTCGGGACCCCGAAATATTTCTCCCGTTTCCCAGCTCGGGGCGATTACAACACACTTCATGGAAAATGCGCGGAAGCCGGACACAGATGACGAGAATGCGTGTTTTTTCCCCCCACAGGTTTCTTTCTTTTCTTTTTCAAGTGGAACTGGTGGCCTGATTTCTCTATTTTTTTCCTTTTTTCTGTCAAGTCTCAATCTCTCAATTCTTTCCTTTCATTCCTTCTTTTGTTTTGCTGGCGCGACCCCCCACTTTTTATTGACAATGCTAAAAAATCAACAAAAACAAAAAAATTGGAACCCACTCCGCCTACGCTCTATACCTGGGCCAATCAAAAGGTTTCAGCCAATTTGCAACTACTAAACTATGTCCAAGAGGCTTTATCTTCGGTGAATGAGCAAGGATTAAAATTTAACCCTTCAAACATACAACAGTTGGTTCAAAAGTTTTGATATTCCCGTTTTTCTCTCGTCGATGTTTTGTTGAATGTTCGATTGATTTATCACTATTTTCAGATTTTACTCTTTAAGATACAGTTGAAATTATTATCCGCCCGGTACAATTAAAAAATTAATCCTTTCATGCTTGGATATTCCAAGAATTTCCAGGCATTCTAGGTCTTACAATAAATCTTCGTTTATAGTGCGAAACGATAAAATCTGACAGTCATGCTTGAATGGAAAATAAGTTATTTTTGGAGCGTCGATCGATGGTGAGTTTTTTGCTGAAATTGTAAGTTGGTGGAGATTCAGAATGTTTTGAATTTTTTAAAATTTTAATCGGAACCATGGTTACCACGAGAACATCGTTTCTATAGATCCTGAAGAAAAAAAAAAACATTTGAACCATCTCTCGCAAGTTTGGAGGCTAAAAATTGACCAACGTTGGAATGTATCGATTTATCATCCGTTCTCAACAGTCAGGAAGAAACCTGATGATTGCCCCAGGCATGTTTCAAATCAGGGTGTGTCGTCGTTGGCTTCCGTCCCGTTTCTTCCTCCCCCTTATTCCCTCAAGCAATATCACATACAAAATGTCTCTTCTTCCGCGGATGATAGCAGTTCGGAGCGCTGAATGAAAAAAAAAAAAGAAATTCTGGCGGAACATTACACGCGTCTTTTTTTTTGCCGAGATAATTATTCTTCTTCAGGAAATTTTGAAGAAAAAAGAAAAAGAAAATGCTGGGTTCGTGGTTTAAGCTCAAAATTACCTCCAATCGCTCCTGTGTTTCGCGCAACCGAGGGATGGGAGAGAGATTGCTTGATTTCCGAGATGTTGTATCATTATAATTATTTCATTATTATTCGATTTTTCGATGGGATGTTCGATAGTCGGGGGACGAGGGAAATCCTGAAAGCGTTTCTTGAGATCAAATACAGCCAAGTTTCTTTCTAGGATTTCTTGTCTTAACTTGGCGAGAGTTTATTCATATATGGGGTTATTCGGTTGCGTGACGGACGCGGGAGCTTGTGGAGCTGCAGAATTTGAGAAGAACCCGCGCGAGAGGGGGGAAGGTTTGTGGCAACACGAAACCATTTGAAAAAAAAAAAAAGAACCAATAAGGACGCCGCGAAAAGAAATATTTCGAACGCAAAACACGAAAAAAAAAAACTACGGCGGGGGCGGTCAGTGGGACACTAGGGACTGGCCCACGGAGTGCTGCGGCGGGGGTTGCTGTTGCTGTTGTTGCTGTTGCTGCTGCAAGTGCGCAGCTGCTGGCGACAGCATGGGCGGGGAGTTTGAGGGGACGCCGGCGGGCGACCCGTGTTGCGCCACGTGCGCCATGTGGTACTGGTGGTGCTGGGCGTAAGGGTCGTCGGAGGGGCTGTGGGAGTCGGGCACCATCATGCCCTGGCCCTGGGCCAGGGCATCCTCTTGGGTCAGGATCGGCGGCGTCATGCGCTTCTCCTTCTGGCGCCGGTTGCAGAACCACACGCGCACCACCTCTTTTTCCAGTTGCAGGGAGTCGGCCAACGCCGTGATTTCCGGCGCCGACGGCTTGGGTTGCTTGTGAAAATGCGTCTCCAAGGCTCCTGAATAAGCGAAAAACAAAGAGAAAAAAAAATACACATTAATTTTTGCCGACAACGAACGCTGGAAAAAGTCCTTTATTCCAATATGGGATTCCTACTCAACTTACATCAAAATCTCATCGCAACAAACTTTTGGGGGGGGCTTGAGCTTTTTATGCGGAATAATTTTTTACGATGAGCTTTTCAACATTATTGACTGGAAAAATGTTTCACATCAGACCTCCCCACGATTTATTTCTGACATGTACCCTAAGGGCTTTCTGTCAGCGTTTGAGAAAAAGTTTGTAATACTGAAAATTTGTTTGCAATGGTTGTTGATGGTACATGATTTCACTATGCAGTAAAACACAAAATTCACCCCAGAACCTAACTCGTGAATTTTATACATTCCTAAAGTCAACTGTCGTCACAAACTATGCTTGTTTTAAATTTATTTTCACAAAATGAGTTTTTTCAAAACGCAATGCACACTTCAGTATCTGATGATTTTATGCAGAATTATGCTCACGCTTATATATGTTAGTAGTGTCATTTTTTTCAGGATGATGCGAGTGTCAATTTTTATTTTGTAAATGCGTGCTGAGATTTCTATAATCCCTGCTTTTTATAATCAGAAAAATTACGCAGGGTGAATGACAATAATTATTCCACAAATTCCTCGGATTGTTGGCAGTTCAGTTGAGCAAATTGAATCAAGCGAATTGATTCATAACACAAGGTTTCTCCAAGTGAATGAAATGCTTAAACTCCACTTAAATATATATGCATCATAATTTCAAATTTGTGTATAGAGTGAAATGAAGACTTACTCGGGTAGCCTAGTAAGACTCAGTGAAATAATCGAGAGAATTTCAGTCTGTTTTTTCTCCCTCTGTCTTCGAATCTACTGATGTGGCTTTGTTTTGACGGAGAAAAAAACTTTGTAATCTTGCCAAATGATGGCCACACTGTAAGGTGAGGAATGAGAGGAAATGTTTGCTCAACGCCCCGTCGTCGCGTGTACCCAAATTGAGCGCGAGATTGTCGGGTTGCGTTCGCACGGAATCGTCCTGGGTTCCAAAGAAATGTTTTTTTTTTCCTCCGTTTTTAATTTGTATTTTATTTTTTTGGGTGCTTTTCTAGCCCCCACCTCACCGTCACAATGTCTTCATTAGGGGCAGGACTTCGTGCCGGAAAATACCGTCACGGATTTTGTCCGGGTTGACCTCTGGACTGACTTGATCGGTATGCGGTGCCCGAGGGATCCGTCACCCTTGTCGAGTCCCCAGAGTTCTTTTTTTTTTTTACCGAGTATTTGACCTAATCGCCAGAAAAAATACACTCCGTTTTTTACTATTCAAAATTTTTACAAATTAGTTTTGGTTCAAGGATTCAGCGCAGCTTCTTCTTCTTCTTCTTCTTCCGGAAGCAAACTGGTTTCTCGAGGAATCTCGGAACGAAAAGAAAGTAATGGAGCCCGAGGCGAAAGAGAATGAACCAGAACGAAGCCCATATTTCACGGAACTTGAGACTCCCGGCAGAGTTGCAAAGGTTAATGTGCGGAGGTTAAGGTTAGGTTAATTTGTTCTGGCTTCAATTTTCCCGCAAAGGAGTTCAATTGTTTGGTCAGTTGTCGAGACAATGGGTGCGTATTCTCTCGACTAAGAAAATTACTTGGCTTTTCTATTTATCTTTTTTTTGTGTGTCTTGACTCTGAAATAAAATTCAGAATAAAAGGCAAACTCAGCCATAATTAACGCACAAAATCGTCTATTCAAGAGAACCCACATTCAATTCCTCCATATATTTCCCAGCTTTCTAAGTGTTGAATGAATACCGCATTCAATCAACTGTCGGACATCACTGAACATGAGACAAACCTTTTCTGTGCCACGGAAATAAAACAATGGCATGCTTAATTGATAATATTGGCACTCTTCCCCTTTAGAAAGTCTTCAGTGAAATCGTTAGTAAATTCGCAATTAATTTTCAAGAAAATTGGTAATTCTCATAACTTTTGAGGATATTTGCGCAATTTTGACATTCTATACTTACAGTCCGTTCAAAAATTTAGAAAATGTTCTATATTTTCTTTATTCAATTCCCGCTCAAAATTCTCTGCTTTTTGGTGTACCGTACTGTTCTACGATGGTGCTGTTTCATCTTAATCTTCGGAAAGATCATGATCATGAATTAATAAATTTTCAAAGAAATATCTACGAATACTGATCTTCGGTAACGGAGCATTTTCTTCAAATATTTAAAAAAGGAAATTGGATTCGGGGAGGAGATCTTCATGTGGTATAGACTGAAATTAAAAAAAGATTATATTCGTTAGAATCGAAGAAGCTTTAAGGCAAAGTTAAGGCGTCATAAAAAAATAGCCATCAAATATATCATTTAAATGCCCTCGAATACCGGTATAAAGCGTGCTCAAGTTTTAAAGCACATTTTTCAAAAAGTGTATTAAATTTTTGAGCGGAAATTTTTCCTGGTTTATAAAATTTTGGATTGCAAGGATGTATTCAGCATAATATCACGGGCGAATGCGACAAGATGGAGAAAAAAGCCCTGGGGTGTCTCCACAAATTCATTCGTTCAGGTTTCCAGATCGGGTATGCGTCGTCACCCATGGGTTCTAAACGCGACATGAATAAAACATCTCGCGATCGTGACCTAGCCCCTGATTGGTGCTGTTTCATCTTAATCTTCGGAAAGATCATGATCATGAATTAATAAATTTTCAAAGAAATATCTACGAATACTGATCTTCGGTAACGGAGCATTTTCTTCAAATATTTAAAAAAGGAAATTGAATTCGGGGAGGAGATCTTCATGTGGTATAGACTGAAATTTTTTTTTAAAGATTATATTCGTTAGAATGGAAGAAGTTTTAAGGCAAAGTTAAGGCGTCATAAAAAATAGACAGCCATCAAATATATCATTTAAATGCCCTGGAATACCGGTATAAAGCGTACTAAGCACATTTTTCAAAAAGTTTATTAAATTTTTGAGCGGAAATTTTTCCAGGTTTAGAAAATTTTGGATTGCAAGGATGTATTCAGCATAATATCACGGGCGAATGCGACAAGATGAAGAAAAAAGCCCTGGGGTGTCTCCACAAATTCATTCGTTCAGGTTTCCAGATCGGGTATGCGTCGTCACCCATGGGTTCTAAACGCGACATGAATAAAACATCTCGCGATCGTGACCTAGCCCCTGAAAAGAAGAATCCCCAGGTTGTTTCCCTGCTTCCTCTCCATACTCACATCAAAACAGGTCACTCAAAAATCTCCCCACAATTGATCGGAATCTCCCTTGAAAAAATAAAATGAGTTTCTCTTTTTTAAACACAGAATCGCAGGGATTCCTGCTGAGGCTGATCGTTGAACTTTGAATAGGAATTATTTTTATTTTGGGCCGTTTCAGGATCTGTGGCCGGGGAATAACTGGGCTCTCGAAACGACCTTCTTTTCCCTAAGGCTATTCTGGGTCTAACCCATTCATAAACAAGAATCCCGGTCGTAATCGTAACAAAAGGGGCATAAATAAGCATAGGAAGTCATGAAGTTCACGGTGAACGTGGTTTGCATGCATTAAAAGGGCAATAATAACCAGCACGTGCCCGGGTCCCGTTCATTGACATTCGGAGAAGGTCGAATCATCTTCGAACCTCAAAATACTTGATTCATAAAAATAAAATGAAGCATTACATTTTTCAAACCACGGATTTTTCTTTCGAAAAAGTAGGCGCCCTTTGTCTTGGCGAGCGTTTCGAAATACATCATGGTTTCGCTGCTCCTTTTTTGGAAGATTCTTGGAGTGAAGTAGAAAGTGTTACAAAATTCTTAGTCGCTCTTCGGGGTACACATGGATTTTTGAAATGCGGCATTTGATTTTCAAGTGTTGGAGCACAATTACAATTGATACGCATGTTGTTTTACAAATTTCCTTCCTGTTCTTCCATATTCTTAAAGTCTTTTTGATTTCCCAAGGAATTTATTAATTTTTACAATTGTTTCGGACTCTGCTCACTCTTCGACTCAAGAATTTAGGCTTACTTGACACAGCCAATCGTTGCGCATTTTCAGGTTGTAAAAATGCAGTCAAATGATTCGAATAATAGAAAAATGCCTATGGGCGAGTACCCAGAATCCGCCATTATTATTCCGCTGAAAAAATGCTGGTGTCGGAAATTATTTGCGTAAATGAAGCTACATGTGAAAGTCGTTCTAAATTTTTAATTACTTTACTGCTCAAGATCTTTTATACAAGCAGTCCTTGTGAAAAATTCTTGAAATGCATTTTCAAATTCTTGCTTGGCGGGTTTTTGCTCAGAAATTCGGATACTCAAAGAACTTCCTTTCAGGGTACTGATGATGCATTTCACGAACCACTAATAATCTCCTTATTCATTTCTGAAATATCTTTTTAGAAACCTGTCATACGAAGCTGACTTCAAAACAAGTTTACAATTTATGCCTGAGGAAGTCCCACAGAGATAAAGTCGTCTCGTGGCTTCTTTTTTTTTAAATGTTAAACCCGTTGAAGGGAATCATATATCAGATTGGTTGACGCTGATCAATCGAGTTATTTTGATGCTGTTATAAAACCGCGACGAGTCCCGCAAGTGTAAGATACTCAGGAGTTGCAACGCGTTTCACTAGTGAATCCTGGCCTTGGTAACCCAGTGGAGAACGACCTTCGCTGGCAGAACACGGCGTGTTTGTACAGCACCTAAACAGGTGAATGGATGGCGTCTTCAAACAATAGCTAGTAAGAAAAAAATGTAAGAAGAGTAAGAAGGAAAGAAGAACCTCCGTGAAGATGCTGTCAGATGAAGGATCGCAGCAAGAGTGCGTTTTCCTCCGACTCGGAAGAAAAAGGTGCCTCATTGCGGAATTTTTCTGGAAATGTTCAACGAGTTGCTTCGAGTTTTTTTAGGAGCAGGAACTTCTTCAGCAACAAAATATTAATTTTTTGGGTGTTGCTCGGCACTGGAATCCAGTTTTTATTTATCGCAAGTAAATTCTGACAGCGATTTTCTAGAGTGAAATTAACCTAATATTAATCAGTTGAATTATGCCAGAATTGTTGGCCCATCTTTCACATAGTCTTACATTTTTGGACACTAATTTCGCCATCGAATGTTTCAAACTCTTCACAATATTTACTCGAGTCCAGTACTTCAAGTAAGATTTCCCATTAACGAGTCATTGACACATATTTCCCGAGTATGTAATTCAATTTACAACAAAAACATTCGAAGTTTGTAAAGTCTACTTGCAAAAACGAAATATGATTTTTGGATTAGAAATAAACACCGAGAGAATGAAAAAAAGCACGAAATCCAACTCTATGCTGGACGATTCCGGAATTTTTCGCACTTCATTCAAAACATCCCATATTTTAAGTAATTGTTTCTTAGTTGTAAGCTAGAAACTTGCAAAAATATTTGCTTGATATCAGCTGAGGTGAGAATCCTTTTGTTTCAAATTACTGAGGAAGTAGCCGTGAGTGTATAGGGGAGAGTGAATCAAATGTTTCGATGATATTCCAGCATTCTTCGCATTTCATTTTAAAAATCCATATTTCAAAATAATAATTCGTAGATGTGCGTTCGGTAATTTCCAAAATATTTATATATTTGTTCGGGTGAGATTTCATTTTCAATCACGGAGAAAATAGTCATGGAGAGAGTCTATACCAAATGTTTCGACGATTCCAGGATTCTATTTAACGGTGAATTAATATTCCGTAATTGTATTTTCGAAACTTGTCAAAATATTCCCAAGATAGCAGTGAGATTTGGTTATTGTTTTGAATTATACGGAGTGGATAGTCATGAGTAGGGGAGCTCCCAAATCAAATGTTTCGACGAATCCAGAATGTATGGCCCTTCTTCTACGAAATCCCGCTTAATATTTCGCAGTTGAACGTTCCAAACGTGCCAAAATATTGACGCGGGTCCAGCAGCTCGCGGGTGAGATATTCTGCGGAAAATTTAGGGGGCAGCAGATATAGCTGGGGAAAAAGAGAGGCGCGGCGGCGCATCTCCATCGAAATTTCTGAATGAGAAACCCTCTGGAAGATTGTTTATTTTTTATTTTTTGGAAAGATGAAATATAAAACTCGGGAGGATGGAACGCGAATAACCTATATTTTATACGCGTGCGTTCATGTTTATTTATGACCGGGAACACGCCAGACGGAGGTGGTATGGGCCAGACGTCGAGCGGCCAGCTAGACGACAGAGCATGAATTTTTCATGCGACGCACCAATAAACGTCGCCTGGGTTCCCGCTCGCCACGAATTCCCGTCGCAGATTATTCATCTTTTCCCCACCCGCGGGTATTTTTCACACCTTTGTCCGAATTCCTCTTGTCTTCATCATCCGAGAACCCGGAATCCCATTCAGAGAAGAAGTACACTACAGTATATATATAAAAAAAAGTATCCCCTACGATTTTTTGTTCTCATCCCCCGAGCGAAAGATTCCCCGGGTTTCAGTCGAGATCAACGGCCGAACCAAAAGTGTACCGCTGCCTTCATTACACTAGCAATACCACGGAAAAAAGTTTGGTAGACTTTTGGGTCACTATTTTGCAATTCCCTCGAGGTCTGAAAAGAAAATCTCATTCATTTTTAAAGCCGTCCTAGTCCCTCAAAATTGCATTTTTTTTTTTCTAAACCAACTGGTGAAGAGTCGGAGCTTGGCAAGAGTTACTACCGTGTAGCGTATTATTCGCCTCGGGTTGCATATTTGTGGTTCACGCTGAGCCAATCGATCATTTCCTGTTCCTTCTCCCGCATGATGAGCTCTTTTTATTACCCCTCGGAATGGAAAGAGAAGAAAGATTGAAATAAAAATAGGTAATTTGAACAACCGGAATGCTTCTCTGGAGGAGCTGCATCCGTTTGTTGGTCTACTTTCCGAGTTCCGGGGTTCGTAGATCTCTAGTTTCGAACCAGCTTGACTTGCATTCTTTGACGAATCAATGCAATTTAAATCTCAAGTTTCAAATCGAAGAAAGTCAAATATTTTTCTGTCGTCATCTTGTATGTAGACGTAGATGACTGGCCAAAGCATTTAACAGCGGATAACAATGTATTTCTGATGCTCGAAAGCATATCATCGTCAAATTTTCCTCAGAACGGAAGCGTCAATTAGGATTCGAAATATTTCACGTAAAAAATGCATGCGTACCTTTTTTCAACACAAATCATTATGGATTCACATCAGGGATCATGTTCAACAATTATGTACGCTTTTCACAAAGGGTACGCATGATTTTCAAGTAATAAAAAAAATATTCAAAAAGATATCCCATGTTTCAAACACCTGAATCTTTCTCTAGATGCCACGAAACATTTTCGCCATGAAAACTTCCAAGTGAAAAAAAAAACCATAGAAACCTGTATCATTTGTGTCCAGGACAGAAAAAAAAGCCTGAAGATCCGGAAAAGTTTATTACAGTAATCGATTTTTTGGGTGTCGAAATTCTGGTGTGCCTTTGTATTTTATTGCCTGGGCTGTCTAAAACGATGCCCGAATATATATGCAATATACTCCATTCTCGAGTCAGATTTCAGGCATCTTTATTTTAATTCTGGATGGCAACACGAGTTCCTCAAAGTTGATTATCCACCAGGAAGGGTCTGCGCGCGACCAGCACAAGACAGGTCTCTTGACGGACAAGTCCGATGGACTGATACTGTAGTTCATCCCAAAGCAGTTATGATGGTCGTTGTTGTGTTCGAATCCAAGGAATGAAGATGATTTATATATAATCCATGCATTAAATAACTGAAAAAGGTTCCATCAAAAATGAAAGAGGAAAAACGAATAAAAATAAATAACGAAGGTGGTGGCCTCCCCGGCCGAAAGGAAGGTGGATTTCCGCGGGTCCGCGCGTGTCACCAATCATTCATAGGAACACCATCGCATCCGCTACAATGCTATCGCTCCAAGAAGGTAAAGATAACGGTAGAAAGAGAGACTAGAGGAGATGTAGACACGATGCGGAAGAGGATGTGGCACAAGGCGACTTCTGGAACACAGCAGGGCGAGATGAAGCAGCGGGCAGGTGAATCGGGGAAATAAAATTGATGGACGCCGCGGATGCAACAGTCGAGGCCGGGCTTTTTGGTGTGTGTGTGTGTGTGTGTGTTGAAAAAAAAAGAAAAGAAAAAAAAAACAAGAAGCAGAACAACGAGAAGAAATAATGTTTGAGATAAAAAAATAAAAATAGAAGAAGTCTGGCTTTGGAGAGGAGTTCTTCTCTCTCTCCCTCTCTCTTCTTCTCGGGGTTTTGCACCGCAGGGAACCCCGTCTTGTCAAGTTGCTCAACTCCGTTGCCGGGTCATTCAGTGACTAAGAACTGGAGTCCGAGCAACTTCCATCCATCCACTTACTTACTTGTCCATTGAAAAAAAATAAAATAAAATAAAAACATTTATATATATTCTCGGACTACCTTTCGAATTTCCTCGTAGTACTAATATACAGTGCCAGACCTCGTTTCTAACGGCAATTTGTATCCCCTAAAACGTGTTACCGTCGACAGTAATTTCCCAAGTACGCGACGCTCGCTGATCTCCAGAAGACCTAGATAATAAATAAATAGTAATTCACTGCACCACTGCCTTGAAGTTAGTGTTTGAGATAACTCGTTCCGAATTACAGTAGTTGCGGAGATAAATTTAAATTAAAGCGCTGTTCTTTCTGCCATATTTTAAAAGAGATTTCCCGCTAGACATGTATTCTAAAGACCTTATTTCAACTATACCGTTTGTTAAGCTAGAACTTTTATCAATATATGTACAAAAGTTCGAAAGAAGCCTCAAGTTAATGCTCATCAATTTCATAAGTCATTCGTGGCTTCTGATTCGAATGAAATCTGATTTTTTTGAACGGGTCTTCCGCTGGTTTTCAGACCCATTTTTTTCGTCGTGATTTCTGACGGCAGTTCGGCTAATTCAGAATATTATTGATAGTCATTAAATTAGGAAAGAAGCCTGTCATGTTAAAACCGACTCATTCTTCCTCAATTGTATGCCGTTTTTCGCGGCCATTCATTCGAATTAAAGTCCATTTATTGCAGAATATTTTCATAGGAACTTCGAGCTGAGTCCTGTGCTGATTGAAACGCTTTCCAGGCCACTTGTTTTCGCCAGCAGTGATTTCAGACTGCAGTTTTGTAAATCGAGAAAGTTATTGGTAGGAATTAAATTAGGAAAGAAAACTGTTCAATGCAAAAGTTGTTTGCGGTCTTTTATTAGAAGACAATTTCTAGCCGGATCCCGTGCTGATTGACACGTTTCCGAGGCCAATGAGGATTTCTGCCGACAGTTTTGTTGATACAGAGCCAGTTATTGGTATATTTTGGAATATATAGGAAATAATGCGTGACAGGTTGCAGACTCTCCCATTTTTTTTTCGGTCTCGGATACTGCTCCTGAAAGTAGGCTAATCTGAGCCTGAACTTGATCAGCCCAAGGGTCCAGAATGAAGGGGGCTCTTCTTTTTTTTTTTTCTTTCGCAATTTTTCTCCCCCAAAACGGATAATTAAGCCGAGGGCATGAAGAGGCGAAAACTGAGCCGAGTGGCAACGATGCGCACGCAACTCGGCGTTAATGCGACGGTAATCTGACTCGAAACACGCGAACCCTGAGCCCAGGGAAAAAATCACCACACACCGCGCACCTTCTTGTTTCCGTCTAATTTGATTTCACGCCTCGGTCCGGCGGCGATTCTGACCCAGGCAACACACAAAAGGTAGGAGAGGAAAAAAAAAATAAAGAGAAAATAAAAATTGGAAATAAAGTCATATAAAAAGGAATAGAGGAAGAAGAAGAAGAAGAAGAAGACCTGAGATTTCCTTGCTGCGGTTCGTCTTCCTGCGCAATGTTGGTCCTTTTTTTTTTTTTTTTTCCTTTTCCCGCGTTGCACGTCTTCATCCCTGCGTTTTATTTCCCGGCTCCGTTTTGATCGAAACTCGATGCCCGGGCATTTAATTACTGGTCTTCTGAAGGATTCTGCTGCTCCAGGCGGTTTTAGCTCCAGGCTTCTGCTGCTATCTCGAGATTCGGGGATTATTTCGCCTCCTGGATGCTCCACTGATTGCATCTCGAGTTCGGCAATAAAAATCCCTGGCCGAGGGTATTCTATTCCAAATATGTTTCCTCTTATTTCCAGGCCCGAGTGAGCGAGAAATTCCGCTCACTTCTTTCGGGTTTCCTCCCTTCCCCCCCTTCGGCGTAATTTGTTTGCTTTTGGATTGGGTGGGCCATTAAATTGCCACCCGAAATTCCGCCTGGGTTTTATCGGCGTAACTGGCTCGGATTATGCCAGGGTTCATCAAACTCAGGACGGGAAGATCAGCGTTTGGCTCTATTTCTTTCTCAACAACCAGGATTTCCGTTTTATTTCTCGGCTCAAATCTAGAAGAGTGAATGATTTCCGACGTCATGATGCCCAATTTTACATTCCTAACTCACTTTTTTTTTTTACTGTAAAACGACGACTGAAGGCTTTGTTATACCCCGGAATTTATTAGCGCATCACCGAAGTATCCCTTAAAAAATGCGATTTCGAGAAGCTTTAACTTTCAGGTCCCCGGGCTGTAACAGGAAAACAAATTAACCAAGCTTTGAAGCACCAGGAAGAAAGCATTGAAATCACCATTATTTTTTTTCTTCATTTATGTAGTTACAATATCATCCTAATTAAATAATGTGTAGTTGTAAAAGCCACGGTGGCTCTGGAGGTTACGAGAAAAAATCAGCCGAAGAATATTTCTTTCATCTGCTGATATGAATGCAACAACGAAATAGCGCTTTTTATCGGCAGAAGTGGAAAAATAACTGAAGGGAAGTATTGGCTAGTTTCTGTAATACATTTCCTCAATTATCTTATGTTTATCTGGTTTTTCGCGTGGATTATACGAGTGACTGCGAATTAGAAGCGGTTTCAAATAATAAATATTCTCCGCTTCACTGATGCTGAACTTTGAAATAATATTGAAATTTAGTTGGGAAATGTTTAATTAAAAAAGGTATCATTGGTTGACGTTAACTTGAACTTTCAGGCGGGGAAAAAACGTGCTGCAATTGAATATTGTATTTCAATAAATCGCCGATTTATTCAGTTATATTCTCTCGCAAGAATTCAACGAAAACATATAACTTCAAGTGAGCAAACAGCGAGAAACCTCGGGAATTGTTCATCTCTAAATTCCCTTCCGTAATGAATTGATGTTAATCTGGAACTTTCAAGTTCACCATGAAACAGGCGAGTCGACAAGAAAGGGAAACAGGAAACTATACAGGGATATTTATCATAACCATTTATATTGAACAACTTCTCCAGCGTGATACGAATCTTTTCCAGTTTATGTTCGGTGCTATAAAGGGCTCCTTGAGATGCTCTAAGGCTCTTGCACGCGGTTAGCTTGATCGTTGTAATGCACAACTTTTTTTCATGCTGATTATGTGGTTGATGTAAGATTACCAATATTTCATCCACGTGTGGATTTCCTTATTTGTCGTGGAAACTATGCGGTCATGTTGATTGGAAGAAGGTAGCTCCAGAAATTAAAATTTATGAATCTTCAACGAATGACTTCACATACTCTTTCTTAGTGCAGGATTGATTTTGGTTTGAGTGAAGGCCGATAAAATTCCGACTAAGGAGGATACTGATACAATATTTCAAAAATAATCGAACGCATCCAGCAGGATTAAATAGAATCTTTTTGCAGAATACCAACAATAAAAATGCCAGCTTTTCAAGTTTTTTCTTGGCAAAGCAAACTGTTGTCTATAAGATAATTGGGGTATGTATTTTTTTATCCTTCTAAGACCGTTTTGTATCTGGGTGAAAACAATTTTACATCAACACTCTGGTAATAACTACTGTTCAAGATTTGCCTAGAATTGATGACGCAAGTCCATTATTATGCTTAGCGTCCAATAATTAGGAAGTTTCCTACAAACAAGATTAAACTTAACGTGGAACATTTTTATAAGGATGTATGAAATAGATTTTGTAATTTGAATTTAACCCACTTCTAATTTTCCCATCTGACAGATATTCTCCACACTACAGTACATCACATGTAAATTTAATAACGCGTGATTTAAAAAAAAAATTGAAGCACAAAATACCACTATAACTTTATATGAATCCACTCAAATTTTCTAAAATATTCTTTGAGCACTGTTGAGAAATTGAAGGAATTTTCTCGCATTTTTGTATGACGCTTAGAAAATTTTTGAACAATTTAATATCCCCTTTTTTAATGTTGGAAAGCAGATTTCCTGAATTTTTTTTTCATCTCATTTACTGTAAATCTTTCATTAAAGCATTCACATAAGGTTTTCCTATACCGCTTTGAATTTAAGTTATGGGAAGACTCCTGTGAGCTCAAATTCAAAACTTATTATTGCAATCCTCGCTGTTTTTTTTTCGTGCTTCCCACTTGGTCCAGTGTCCCGTCAGATGAACAAGTCCTTGTCTTAAAAAAAAAAAACTGATTGACCCTCATGTTTGATTATTTGTCATAAACATAAGCACACACACATAAAAAAAGATCAGCCAACCTTGTGTGAAGCGTGCCTGAGCCCAGGCAGGTAGCATAAGCGAGGAAATAAATGAAACCTCAGAACGAACGTCTCAGGCAACATGGACCAACACGCATTGCGACACACGCGGGGCAGAAAACTCGCACACAGTCTAAGCAGTAACAAAAATAAAAAAAATAAAAAACAAAAAAATGAGACAGAGATACAACGACGCACAGACGAAACCGCGCTTGTATTCTTCTCTTTCTTTGTCTTTTGTGTGTGTGTGTGTGTGTGTGTTTCAAAGTTTTTTTTTCTCTTTCGTTCATTCTTATATATTTTTCTCTATCTTTTTTTTTTAAGTATATTTTTCTCGTTTCTTTGCTGACGTCCCTGTACGCTTCGCGAGTGTCCGGCGACGCTGCTGTCAAACACGGAGCCAAGGATACGCGGTGGAAACAAGATTCCCCCGGTAACACATGAGGGCGCAACCTAGAGAAAACGTTGGAGTGTCTGGCGCTGACTGGCAAGGCAACGCGTCGACGACTTTCCCCAACTACGAGAAACAAATCAATTTCCGCCTTCTTGGTGCTTTCGGAAACATTTTTAAAAAATTGCAATTTGGAATTCGGAATTTCAAAACAGGGCGCGTTGTGACTTTTAACACTTTAGCGAGTCGGGAGACGAAAAGCGCGTGCGCAAAAAACAGCGGGGATGAAGAGATAGACGCCGCTTGCGCAAAATTTCTAGAAATTTAGGAGAGTAGTTTTCTTTTTCTGGTCCCGAGTGTTTTTGAGTTCTGAAGAATGGTAAATTAATTCGATGATTGCGCTTTTGATTTGGTAATGCAGTACTTGATATTTTAAATTATGGTGATTCCTCTTGTCGCAAGTTTATTAAACAGGTCATTGTGTCTTTACTAAAAGAGCAGTTTCAGATCACCGTTCAATTATGTTTAATTAGGTTCGTCTCAGAAGCCTGTGTGGGAGAAGGCATCATATCTAGTGAATTACATTTAATAAAGCTAGCATTATTTGATACTTTCGATAATCCAAATTGTTGTAAGAATTTTGAACAGCTGGTGTCCTGTGCCCAAGTTTGGTTGAGCTCTGGTATCCTTTGACGAATGACGAATAAAATTAATTCGATAATTGCGCTTTTGAATTGGTAATGCTGTACATAATATTTTGCATAACGCTTATTTTTTTCTGTCATATTTCAAGAGTTTATTAGCAGGTCGATGGGTCTTTTGAAAACAGCTGCTCACTTTCAAATTATCGTTCAATTATGTTTGGTTGGGCGCGTCTCAGAAGCTCGTCTTCAGAAAACACATTTCGTTAATAATTACATTTTTATCTAGTTTTATTTGATGTATCAGTGATTTGTACTTTGATAGTGGGGATTGCGACGCGCAATTTTTTCACGCGCTCAGACGCTTGATAAATTACCAAAAAAATTAAATTACTTGAATTTTCACTTTGATTACTTGCATTGATTCTCGCAGGTATTTCGTCTTTCTGGCGTTTTTTTTTTTCACCGCATACCATTTTTCTGCTTGTGGCCAGCTTCATTTAGTCGAGATAACTCCAATCTGGGTAACAAGCTAGCTTAAATCTCACGACCCGGATTAAGAATCTTGTCATGAAAGGGGTTCTTCAAGTCGATTGTGTTCATTTGCAAAAGCGGTCTGAATTCTCCGGCACCGGAATTCGCTTTAACTCAGTTGAACCCATTTCACCCTTTCCCATGTCGCACCGCCTTTTCAAAATAAATGACGCACCGGATCCAGTGAAAAAGGATTTTCCTTGTTACCTGTTCGCGGTTAATCAATTACCGCGAGGAACAGGTGCAAAAAAAAACCTCGGGGGAGAGGGGAAAAAAAAGTGTCAGTCGATGCGTACATCATCAGCACCTTTTGCCCTCCACTGGTAAGAAGGCAGGTGGAGCAGAAGCAAAAAATAAAATAAAAGTAGAAAACTGAGATGCGATCAGTGGGAGATAGGAAAGATATCAGGTGTGGTATGTGGTTCTGCCCGCAAGCAAACAAAGTACCTTGGCAAGATTCCGAAGCAACTTCGCGAGGCGCCAATCTTCGCGTCGGAATGCGTTATGTCTCTTTTTCTTTTTGCTTCTGGTGCATCATCGACGTGGACATTTTAAAGATTGATTTTGTATCAATCAATGAATGGTTAACGCTTCATCGGTGAAGTCTCATGTTTGCCGACATGTATTGCTATTCCGTGAAGAGATTCTTGCACTTGCTGGCTCCAGGATATTTATTGTGCCTCCTCGCAAGGGTTCAAGATATCCTAGACTGAATCCAGTGATTTCCTAATATTCCCTTTTTCTAGGCGGCTTTTTTGGATCAATTAATTAGCCAATGAGCGAATTAAAACGGACATAAGATGTTTACTCCATTGATTTCCGTCAATGAAGATATTTTTGGTGTTTATAGCCGCGAGAGTTTTGGTACAAACATTTTTTTGTCTTATGACTCCGTTATTCGGAGCATTGATTCATTAAATCAAGACAAAGAGGCAGAAATTTTATAATTCCCTGCAAAATTTTCTACTTTTTTTCACTCCGACGAAAGACGTATTCTTCACCTTCCAATTTCCCATGTTTTGCGGACGATTAAACCGCGTTATTGCAAATAAATCTTAGGAAAAATATTCGTGATGATAATATCCAAGATCTAACAAACTTGATGAAAGGAAAACAGTGCTGGCAGTTTATGCTCTGGTTATGCCAGATAAAAAAAAATATTCCCGTGCAATGTCCATTGATGTACAGTACTTTTTTCATGATCGGGTTCAAATTTGGGAAAATTGAAGAAAAATATGCAAAGGCTTGATCTGGCAGTATTTTCCAGGATTTTGAACAATAAACATGGGTGCTCTGAAAACTTGAATTCTAGATATTTTCCAAGAACGCCACTTGCATAAATTGAATGCGAAAATTTGTTGATGGAAAACAATCAAGAAGATGGCTTGCGCGACGAAGATCAGCTTAATTGATGTTTCAAGCGCTGGATGAATAAAATATAAACTTTATGTAATGTATGGTCAAAAACAACTTGAGAGGCCTTTTAAAATCCGCGCATCCACCTCGGCTAAATCAAATTGGCTTCCAAAGAAGTCTCCATTGTCGAAAGGCTTCTCCTCCCATTCCGTATTCTACGCGAGAAGAAATCAGCTGGCCTTAGATTCGTTATTGAGCCAGTGTCGGGTGGTTCGGTAGGAAAGCAATAAATCTGGGGCCACTTTTCTGGCTGGTGATCACAGGGGCCTGGAGAGAATGATGTTAGTTATGAGAGCTGGAAACGGTAACACTGGGTGTGTGGACCCGAGGCGACCGGGCGAGAAATTGCGCGAGTCCATAACTCAGTGGGGCTCTTGTTTCCCCTTTAGGAAGCTACTTGTGGCCCCGAAATATATACAGTATATGAATATAAAAAAATAATAATAATCATGTATCCTTGTCTTGCCAGTACGCATTTGTCTCATTTCTTTTCCCCGGCTTCATTATTTATTTGTTCGGTCTCCGTGCTCCTGTGTTAACATGATGAACAAGGCAGCAGCGTCATTGAAAACGAGCGGGATGCTGAAGTGGAGCAAACTGACCGTCGGGTTTATTTTTTTATTTTTAATAATTTCTTTTATTTCTTTATCCGATGCTGCTGTACTGACTGCGGCAAAACGAATTTATTTGTATCACGCTTCCATAAATCGCCGTCTTGATTGTTCTTACTCTTGTCTGGTTAATTAACGATTTAAAAGATTGTTGATCCAGTCTCAACACACGCACTCCAGGTTCTTTGAACGTCTCTCCCTGGGGAAGAAATTGCCTTGAATCTTCAGCTTTTTTCAAAAACATCGCGTGTTCCTCATAACTTGTCAAGATCGAAGTACTGGAGTAAATTTTGAAAATATTGTATAAGAAAAACAGAGCAAGTGCTAACTTGTGTGAACAGATGACAGCAGCACTTGCAGTAGACTTCAATTTACCTTGGACTAGGTGATCTATAGGCCGGATGATTGGATTTAAAATACACTTTCCCAAATATTTAAGCAACATTTCCAAAATCCCTTGACAAAAATGTAAAAGGTCTAAAAAAATAATTAGTTTATCGGACGGCGATCGAGTTGCCACCGATTACAATTACGGGGTATGAAGCCAGCTTTTTAAACATAATTCGGGCATTACTAATTAATTTCACTGATAAATGAAGCCAAAATAATCGGAGTCTTACGGGATGATTAACTGTTGACACTTGGACACCACTAGAAAAATCCTATTTTTTTCTATGAGAAGCCATTATCTGAAAAACTCTTTTTCTCGATTCAGAGACGGTTTTTGCACCAGAGCGCTGTTTTGAATTAGCTCTGTTCAATTTCTGGTCCCTGTCGCTTCTTTTTCCACGGGACCCTTTTCGGATGTTTTCAGCCTCCCAGTACCTTTTTGGGATGATTTTTGGAAGGGCGAAGAAGAACTTGGTGCAATTTTCAACTAAACTAAACTGGCTGTAAGTCGGAAAAGGGACATTATTTGCATGTCGGTGCAGAGATGGGGAAAAAAAGTAGAAGAGTATCAGTCTCCTATTCCTCTCCCAAGAACTCTGAAGTCCATTGGGTTCTCGCGCTTGCTTGCCCAAGGCGCAGCTCGAGGGGTTTCACGACCGGGGCGACGCGAAGTGTCCACTACTCATCGTGCAGTTTTCTTCTTTCTTTTTTTTCCCGCGTTTTTCTCGCTCTCGTTTCATTTTTTTTTCGTAGTTATCACTTCTTCTATACCTTTTTTTTAAAATCTGTCTCTTTTTTTTTTGGATCCGGAAACGGAATTCCGCGGAGTGCGCTTTGCGGGACTGAACACCGTTCACCCATTAGCCAGGGCACAATGGGGGTTTCAGGTTTCCGCCGCCTTGTAATGGCCACATAACTCCCACCGGGCACCACGATTGCCGGTGTTTCACGTCTTATCTTTTAACCATCACCCACCTGTGCTAAAAGTTGTCACTATGGTTTAAAACGGAAAATAAAATAAAAATAGTTTAGTGATGCGTGACATTTGATGTTTTTTGCTAATATAAATCGAAAAATAATTTTATTTGGCACGAAATATCCTCGCACGTTTAACTAAGTGAGCAACTCTTAACTGAAAGCGACGTTCCTAGTACAGTATTTAAAAATTTTAAATGTCTCAAAAATTTACAAGGAAAGGGTCATCAATATTTGATTTTTCTGAAACATCAGTAAGTAAAATATAGTGTTCTATTTTCAATCAATGTTGACATCTTTTCTGTAATCTATGTCAATTGCGTGGGTTTTTTTTAAAACTTGAATTTCAAAATTTACTGTATTTTGTCTGAAACTCGTTCGAATATTTAAGCTTCTTTCAAGTTCGAGCATGACGGAATATTCAGAAGAAAATATTCCTTTCATTTCCAAGCGTGAAATCATCTTCGTGATAAAGGAATCCAGACTAGCTTTTTATTTGATTTAACGAAATATCCAGGTAAGCAATTATACCTCATTTGAACGCACAGTTCGTAGTCTTATCACAGAAAGCAAAATGTATCTTGCTCCCAGATAATAATGGCATCCGTCGACGGGCAATCGCAGTGCAAAGCATATTTTCTAAAAATGTCTTTGCGGGAACTGCAAAGCTAGTTATTTCCGTCGGAAAAAGTCCGACAGCTTTGGAAATGAAACCACGGATTCGCTACATATATTTAAAAAAAAACATACACATTGGAAATACTGTATTCGTATGATGAAGGACTGTGAAAGAGGATATGTAAATTGATCATATAATGACGTATCGGGGGATGAAATTTTGGGGAATATTTTCAGGCATGCTACACCGTCTTCCGAGGGATTTAAAGTTGCGCGCGGGCCTGGTGCAGTTTGACTGACAAATTTGAATGGCTCTCTTGTCTCCACCGGCCTGTTTCAACAGCGTCGCGGATGCAAACATTACCCATCTTCTCCTTGTTCTATACGCATGTGTCTGTCTCTCTGTCTCTCTTTCTTTATTTATCGTTCTTTGGCATTTGAGAGCCTAAGCAACACGGCCTGTCTTTTTTTTTCTGAAGAAGAGAGGAGACAGAAGAAAAAAAAATCCCACCTTAATCCCGAGAACCTTCATCTCGCACAACGGACGTGATTGAATCACTCTTGCTCTAATGCTTTTCTTCTGCGTGCCTCTCTTCGAAAGCCATTTACTTCTTAGCATCAAAAATCTGGCATTGAAGAATTGACTGCTCTGTGAGTCGGAGAAAAAAAAAAGTCAAGTTCTTTTTGCTCCTCGGAAGAGCCTTTCAACCAAGGCCATGCCAACATGTACATCATGGACACTTGAACAGAGCGGGACGTCTTCAGATTATTACAAGAGTCATACAAAAAAATGCGACATCGATTCTAAATCACACCTCGAGGTCTTGAGACAGGAATTAAAAAAAAAACACACACACACAATTTCCAAGTGCATTTTACCAGTTTTTTTTTTTTTTTTTACTAAAGAATAAAGAGGAACTTTGAGACACGGTGTGCTTCACCGATTTTCTCTTTGAGTTGTCATTTTTTCATATTTTAGTTCAGAATACAGATCATGTCTTCATCATGGTGTTATTGGTTCATGGTTTTTTTTTTTATGAATACCATAATAAATCATAACTTTAGGAACCCTTTAAAAACACATTATGCCGAACATATCTATCTGTTCCACGCCCAATCTTATTTGACTCAACTGCAAATGATTTTTCTTTGTGCTGTTTCATGAAAGCATCCGATGTTAGGTCTAAATTCTAAAAAATTCTTTTCAAAATTATTGCGAGCGATTGAGGTTTTCCGCGATTTTTTGACTGGAGGCAAACATTTACGCGAAGAATTTTATTCAAGAGGTGAATCAGACGGATTTTTGCTCGCTATTATGTTTATCATGCATGTCATAATGAAAACATATTTCTTTGGAATCAGTGGAATCACCTGGAAACAAGCTAATTTTGGCAATGCCTCTCAGACTGGGGTGAGGGGGTTATTGAGAAGCATTTCCGGTCATATGACTTTGAATTCTCCGAAAATCCTCTGCGGATGCTTCTACATAAAATATTATGAAACCATTTGATGTTTGGCCTAGAAAATCACTTTCCAAACTTGAAGCGATTAATTTTTCCCGCGACCTCTCGACGCCAAGCAAGACAAGAAGAACCTTGGGGGAGAAAGGTCCTGCATGGTCGGTTGTGGCCCCCTTCGGGCTAATTTCCGCCGTGGCGGGGGAAGTAATTTTTCAACCGCCCTTCGGAACATCGGACCAACTTATTTTCCCTATTTTTTAAAGGTTTTGTTTTGGTTTTTATTTTTTGTGTGTGTCGTGTTTGCTTTGGCTTGGCCTGTGTTTGCCGAAGGGGAATGGCTCATGCTGTCAGCGAGTGTCGCTGTCCCGGGGTTCGTGATTTCTCGCCACTCAACGGGGAGTTTTTCCGGCCTGAGAACTGAGGTTCTTAACTCTTGTTGCTCTTAATTCTTGTCATCGATGAGACCATTTGAGAAATGAAAGGGTAGGCTAGGATTGAATCTTATCGACAAACCGAACGATAAAAAATAATTTTTATTTCTGCGAGACGCAGTGAAAATTTTGAGAAAACCTTCTTCCACCAAACGTTTCTTGAGAGATGATTTAATATCGATTTCCTTGTCAGTGTCGTATTGAATGCACGAAGATGGGCATATTTTAAGCGGCTGATGTTTAATTACATTACCAAATCAAGAGGGCTCAGTGTGAAATGAACAAGAATATTTGCATATCTGAGAATTCCCAGAAGAGCTATAAATGTTTACAAAAGCATCTTCGTGGCAATGTCACCGATAATGGTAATCACATTTCAACGAATAAATATGTTCTGGTCTCTTAAATTTTTATTGATTGTTACGATGGAGGAGTTTAATCAAGCCCATGCATTGAATAATTTTACAAATTCATTCCTCGGAATCTTGTCATTTATCCGACGATGGTTTTCTGACTAAGGATCTGATCAAAACAAGAATTGTTTTTGGACGAACATGCAGCGCCTTTTCACTTTTTCAGTGGGATATATTTTTAAAATCATTATTACTAATTTCGTCTTGAGATTTTGAACTGAAACGGGCTTTCAGGTCATTTTTTGGCATGGATTGAAGTACGATTGGTGATTAAAGCTTAACGACAACATTTCCCACGTTTATGCAAAGGAGATTCTCATATTTTCATCCAAGACCGAAGCAGAGTGAAAAGCCAAATTTATGCGCACAAAAAAGTATCGAATCTTTTCCTCGGCACTTCCGCCAGAAAATGACTTCAAAGAGTATTAAAAAGTTTTGCGTCTTGAAAACAACGCAACATCGAGGTCGAAATCCTCCAAGTCTTGAGTTCTGCAGAAGGAATTTTCCACCGCAAGTTCCTAATGAATTTGAGAGGTGTGTTGTGGAGAAAGAACATAAGAAGGAAAAGAAGAAGAAAAAACAAAAAAGCACTGCAATTAAAATCTCGTCCGACACAAACTTGCATCCCTGCTGTGGTGCAGAAAATGGCAATTGCTCGCGAGACGCGCACTTCAGTACTTTCGCGGGATATTTTACTGCAAGTCGAGACGGCCTGAAGGAATGAAAAAATTTCAAAGCTCTTTTCCGTGGCCTTTTGAATTGAAGGCACTTAGAAGTTGGTAGAGGACGTGAATAGCCGAAAATCAGGCGCTAAAAGCAAAAGGCCCCCGGAGAAGTGGGCCACGCAACCCGGGGTTCCTGAACACCGCCACTGGGTTCGAGTGATGGCGATAAAAAGAAAAAGAGGACGTGGAAATATGACGAATGAAGACGATCTTCTCGAATGGACTATTCTGCGCCTTTTCTGGACACTCGAAATAATCCTTCTGAAATTCACAATACTTTTGACGTACCCTTTATATGAACCAAATTAATTTATGCACAATAGAATTTTTTTCAGGCTGTCACGTATCTTACTGGTAGAAATACCGTAATAAAATTTTCTGAAATTATCATAAAGTCATAGAAGAATGGCTGGCACATTTCTGCATTCGAATGACCAAAAAAAAAGAATCCTTCCAAATTTCTGCGACATTTGGAAGGCGTACGATTTGATTAATAATTAGCGAGCAATTTTCCTGCAGAAATTCCATAAGCCGTTGACGATTCATTATGTTTGAAAGAATTTAAAAAACTTGATGTACCACGAAAACGAATGATAAGTTTTCCGCTTCAATCCGCGCGCTCGATCACATAACATAAAAGCCGTCTCTCTTTTCTTTTTCTTTTTTTTGAATCGGCAAATTTGATGGAAATAAAAATGAGAGACCAAGAGCGGGGGTTCGCTCTTTTAAAACTTTATTTTGAAACGATCTGTTGGAGTGTATATATTTATTTATAGTTTTTTTCCGTTCTTCCGGATGTGGTGGGATGCCCTGCGGCAGAGTTGGTCGAAGCCCCGCTCGTTGGCTTTTATCTCTCCTCGTGTTCCGTCCGACCGGCTTTTATTTTCATTCACCACTATAGGCACGTATTTATTCGTTTTTAGTCGCGTTTCTGTTTTATGTTTTTTTTCTTCTCTTTAGATTTTTATTTTATTTTTTGCGAGTTGTTCATTAGGCGGCGCGGGGAGATTTTAACACATTCCTGCGCGTACGCGCTGATGATCATCGTTACTTCGGGGTATCAGAACAAGTTTCGCTCCCTACAGTCGAGATGCGGGATTTTATTCCTATAAGCAGCTCTTCTTTTTCTTTTCGGTCAACAATTTTCCACGTGTCTCTCAAATTTCTGTACGTTTTTTCTGCTTTTGATGGAGGAAAACGCGCTCGAGTATTTCTTTTCAAGCTTCGAGGGAATCGGACAAGTTTCTATGTTTCTTCGGTATTATTCAAACCATCAGCGCCTCAAGTTGAGAAAATGAGTTCACTGAAAGTCTCAGTCACTTGAATTCCAATTATTCCGGACAATCGACGAAAATCATACAGTACTTGGTTTGCAAATTTCTAGAAACTTTCGACCACGGATAATCGGGATTCCGAACGGTAAACTCACTGTAATTTATCTGCCAGAGGAATATCAACCTCACAAGTAAAGCCGTTGAAAAAATGGAGCTACAAAAGTTGCAGAATTCTTTTTTTATGAAGTTTATTTGCATCTAGTTCAAATCATACGCACGAGCAACTTTTTTTTAATGGCACTTCATGACATGAGAATGACGTTGATTGGGAAACATTTTCGGATCAACTTATGAAGTAGCATTTCACATGCCGAACCTTGACGAAATTTATTGCAAGTGCGCACAGTGATTTTTTGTGGTTCAGAGTCAGAAAAAATACTCGCAGACAACGGATTCCTGATTTGAGGTTTCAATATACCCATAGCACTTGGATAAGAATTAATTTTACTTTTGTCCTTGATGGTGTACAACGGTACTTTCAGACGGGGACAAATTTTAGTGTTTATTTCGTAATTAATTTTTCAAAATTACCTTCCGTGAATGACACAACGTCGTATCACCTCATTACAAAAATTATTATCCGACAGGAAATTCGCTGTTTTAGGTTCGACTGTGTCTTTTTCTTCCAGCCATGAAATCCGACAATACTTTCAAGCAGCCCATGACGTACTTCCAGCTGTTGGTTAGCTTCGTATTTCATTTCATTATTATTATTTTCTAAATGAATACATTTTCTTCAGCGGGCAAAACGACGTCGTGTCGTCGACTCGGTTTTCTTATCAGCGTAATCAATCGCGACTTTTGTCGACGAAAACTTGTCGACGGACGTGCAAGTTCTGCTCCTGAGATTTAATTACCTGCTCCCCGACCGTCGCCTGTCGGGGACGAGACAACAGGGTAAAAAAAAATATAGTTTGAGGGGATAATGTATAAAAATTGTCTTTAGAACTGGTTCAAGATCAGAGCATAAAAGGCAGAGATCCGTGTGCGACGTGATTGCGTGATAAGCGTGTCCCCCGTTGAGGGTCGGGTTCTAATTGCGACTGAAATTTGTTGAAATATCCTCGGGTTTATCATCCCAATATAAGTTAACCCGTGGTTTAAGTCGAGAGAAATGAACCTGCTTTGATGCTGATGTACCTTAGGATTTGTTCAACAAGTTTATGCATCAATTGTTACGAAAATCCCTTAAGGATTCATTTTTTTATTCTTTTAGGAAAAATTTTTCCTAAAAGCTGCTTATTTAACCTCAGCTTTTTAAAAATTAATAAAAATCAATGCTAAACGCTTATTCGCTCTAAATTATTTCCTGTAACTTCGATCCATTTCTAAAATGTAAATGCATCGCCCGTTTTAAATTCGCTTCTCAAAATGTTCAAATAATATATTTATAAGAAGAAAATTTCCAATGAAACTCGTCTAGTTTCTTGTAGAAGCATTATGGATAATTATTGCTACACGGTTCCAAATAGGCACTCAATTTGCTAAAAAATAAGTATGATTTTAGCTACACGATGCAGTGTATGATTTTTCACGAATAAAAGAACATTTTAAACACTTCATTGTCTTTCCTCTGACGATTTATGGTTGGAGACGATCATGGAATTTATTTAAAAAGTCGCATTCGTACACTACTAAAACATTGCATCCTTCGGAAACAATTTTTAGAGAGACATTTTCCTTGTATTGAGAAAAAATTTGGTAAAATTGCATCAGGATGATCAATGAATTGCTTGAGACGCGCATCCATGTTTTTTTTTCTTTTTAAATGAAGTACCATCATACATTTACTGAAATAAAATTTTACACGATTCAAGCTGCCGACACTAACAATTTTGTAAATGCAGTTGAATCTATAACAAAGTTTCAAGGAAAAACTAATGCTGTAGTCTACTTTAGTTGCATTTCCAGCGTCAGGGAAGTCCCTGGAAATTATTTCCGGTGTTCGTGTGGGTTGAAAGCACGTACTAGCACGGGTTCACATTCTTTTTGTGTATTTTTTTTCCCTCGGCAAACAACAACACCCGAAGTTCGAATGCCTAACGACCGAAATCCCCACGCCTCGAAAATGAACCACACACGACTATTCACTTCCCGAGGTAAGCTGCGAACGAAACAGAAAAACGGGGCTAACGAGAGCTCGGAATCAAAATGCCGTCTTGCTCCAATAATTTCTTTTTGTCAAATGAAAAAAAGGAAAGAAGAGGGAAAAATTGGCATCCATTCTTTCTTTCTATCAAAATGAACACGAGATGAAAAAAAAATTCAATATCCCCCTTTCAGTTTTGTTCCGAAACAACCACAAGTGTAGCTCGTCTGTTCTCTTGTCTTCTTTTTTTTTTCGTTTCCTCTCTCGCTCAAAGCTCGTTTCTTTTTTTCATTACTGGGGAAAACAGACAAGTAAACTGATCGCAGGAACGATTTTTTATCTCTCAGGAAAACATCACAATCTAAACAGGTTTTTTTCCTTTTTTTCAGAGGGAAATCGCAAAAACAAGCGGCACGCGAATAATGAAATAATATTCCGATGATGCCGGCCAAAACCCCCTTTCCTCCGTGCTTTTCGCCGATTTGAAAAAAAAAAAACCGGAATCACAAAAATATCCACTAGTATTTTCTTCACGTCTTAAATAACATATCCGATTTCTTTCTCGCTTCTTCCTCCTCCTCCGTAGACACAAACATTCTCAATTTCTCTCACACAGCAAAACTAAGGAAGGAAAACTTTTGAAAGAGAGAAGAGTTTCGAGAAGAGAACTTTCTCTTGGCAAGATGTTTTTTCTTTCTTTCTCTTGAAACGGAGATCGATCAAGACTCGCCTTTTTAATATCACTACGTTTCTCTACTTCCAACATATTCCCAGGTATGTTTCGGGAATATCACAAAAAAACCATAAATTTCGTTAGTTGATATTTATACAGCAGACAATTTAAATCAATGATCCCCGATTAAGGCAACGTGAAACACCCCCTTTTCTCAGCATCTGGCCTTCCAGAAAATGATCACAGTTCAGCCTGAACCTGACCTTTCTCCTCTGTATGTATAGACCGAAAATTAATTTCGAGAAATTTTTTTTGTTTCTCCCACCATGGATGGAGCTGAATTTGACAATTTCGTGACGCCATTTTTAAATAACTCAGAATTTCCATTATTCAAGAAAATATATTTGACATTGTTGCTCAAGGTTGCTCTCCGGGAAGTGCGTAATTTTATTTTTATTCATGACAAATGTGAACACTGTCACAGTATGTGACCGACCAAAAAAAAAAAGGAGTGACCCAAGTGGCTGACTAGAAAATGAACGCATATGCTATATTTTATTGGATTAAGGAAATTAATAGGAACAAGGATTCAGGAAATGATTAATCATGGAAGTATAGAATTTAATGTTGAACGTGGAGTGATGCACAATTTCTGCGTGCTCTCCCATATTCTTTTTTTTCTCTATTATAAACCAATGCATTGGAGCCAGATGGTGCTTATGGCAGTGAGACGTGAAATCTGGCGCATCTTTTATGCATTACAATCTTGAGAAAAAGTCGAAATGTTCTTGTTTTTAGAGACTGAGTCGCAGACAGTTTGGCAGACTTATTATCTGGCTTAAAAAATGGCAAGTTATTCCGGCCGGTCACGTACTAGTACAGTACTGTATTAGAAATTGGGACAAAGGTAACAATAAATTAAATCAACTGCTGCGTTTGCATGTGACCAGTTTGTGGGAGGGAAGGGAGGGGATCGGTTATAATGCGGGGAGGGAGGGAAAAGGGGTGATTGGGGGTTAGGGGGATGAATGGCAGTACTGAAGTGTGATTTAGTGAGGAGAGCAGAAGCAAGCGCCGCCAATGAGACTACAGATGGAGCCTGCGGAGTAGTCGAGCAGCGCCGCCGCGGGCGCCGCCGTCACAGCCGAGGGCGAGGGCGAGGAGGAGGAGTGGTGATGGTGGAACGGCGCGTGGTGGTGATGGTGGTGATGGTGCTGTTGTGGCACAAGGGCGGCGTAGGGCGGCGCGGACGCCGACAGGTCCACGTAGGTCGGGTGGAACTGGTGCGCGACCGGGTCGTAGACGGCGAACGTGGGCGACTCTCGTGCAGCGTCGATCACCTCCAGCTTGGCGTCTGCGCCACCTGCACCACCACCACCACCACCAACGCCACCACCGGCGCCGCCACCACCACCGTCGCCGCCTGCGCCGCCGCCGCCGCTCGAGGACGACGACGGCGAGGCGCGGGCGAGCTTGGCGCCCGGTGGCGACGACGACGATGGCGGCGCTGGTGGTGGTGGTGGCAACGGTGGCGCCGGGTGGTCCCTACCCATGGCCTGGTTCCGCCCGCCGTACTCTGCATCGTCTGCAAGTACACAGAGCAACAACCCCAAGCTGGAGGTGATCAACTTCGCACGAGACAAGCCCTGAGTAAAAAAGAACAAACCGCACACATTTTTTCTTGCTCTCTCTCTCTCTCTCTTTTTCTCTCTTTGGCCTGGAGTTCGCAAAATTAAAACACCTAAACATTTTCCTAAATATCTGGTTTCTATTTCGACCCTAGAATCATTCAATCCTTCTCTAAGAGAACAACAACAAGAAAACCTCTGCCGGGAACCATCGAAACACTGTCAATAACCCTCAGCTCCGAAAAATAAACTCACAGCGGGATTTAATCAGAGTTTATTTCAGCTAGGTCATTCCATAAAATTCTCATGCATAATTCCTTATTACCATTCAATTTCGATATCAGAAAAATGCTTGCACATAAATACGAAAAAAATTTTGAAAAAAAACGTTCTTCATTTTGTAATCATTTCGGTTTGAAACGAGCGTGATGAATTGATAAATATTTTTAAAATCCAAAATGGAAACAATGTCCACCAGGATAAATTGCGCACGTCAACATTTTTATATGCCTCCCAATGATGATTTTTGCCTTGGATCATTTTTTGATAAATGTCAGAATATGAATATGGTACTTATTTTATCTGGTACTGCAATATATTGTCTAAAATTGTTTTTTAAAAATGCTGCTCATTAGTAGATCTTGATCGAGCGTCTTAGTTTTGAACGCTAGTGAAGACAATGAGAGGACGTGGGTACGAACCTCGGGAAATATATATTACAGTATCAAAATTTAATTAAATAGAAAAAGAAGGAATGATTCAGGGACACGCAATCGCAGGTAGCTGCGAAACACAAGGTGTTTCGAAATCCGGGATCGATATTACGCACACTATAGCCACCGGAGGAGGAGATGAAGAGAAATCACGAGGTGTAAAAGGTTTGTATGCAAATCACGCCGGGTTTCGGGGGCCCGGGAACACGTGCCGAATATTTACCGTGTGTGTTCGTGAAAACGCCAAGTTGCCGGGAGCTGCGGGGATGAGGCGTAATCGCGGCGGAGTCATCAATTTGAATAATATTTGAATAAATTTACATGGGCGATAATCGCCCGCGCGCTCGGGGGCCTCCCCGCATCTCACGGGTTCTATATAGTGATCCCAGTACCACGAGTCGCCCCCCCCCCCCCCCCCACTTACCCTTGAATTCCTTGCGAAAACTTCTCACTCAATTTCTTGAAGGAACAAATGTCCGCTAGCGAAAAACCCGCTTTTGGCACCGGAGAAATTTACTTCCTTGTGACTGGACGTATATGCCGCAAAGGGTTCTTCGTGCGCGAACCTGTTTCTACGAGAAAAATACTCTTCGAGGCCCCCGAAAAGGTACATCAATTTAGAGATAAGCTCATTTCTAGGGAGTTATTTAAATATTGAAAACGTATCTTCAGGACTATGGAGAAAAATCTGTTTCAAGGTAACCAGAGTTGTAACCGTTTTCAATGTTGCAGACCGCGATATGAGCGAAATAAAATGGTCTTTCATAATTTTCTGATTTTTATTCATAGACCAGCATCATAGAAGATGTTCTTTTTGCACAGGTGAAACGTATCTGCCAAACCATAAAAAAATTTCGCCTCATATTGATCCCTCTGAAGTTCCCTTAAACGAACTTAATCCGTTTAGTAACGAGAAGATGCCCATTTTAAACGCGCGGGAAAATTTTGCTGAATTTCTGCTTTTGCAAAAAGGGCATGATTCCGATATAACGCTGCTTTGATCCGAGTAATAAAATGTGGTCGTTCTCCTCGAAGGGTATTACTGTAGAAATGTTTTGAGCGTTTAAACCGCGGAAGTGATTGAAGAACCCGGCTCCTTAAAGGAACGCTGTCGCTGGCACTAGAAATTCTTTGACTCTCCACAAAGCTACAAGAAAAAATGCAATCGACAACCTGGACTTTCAGGGCGTTCTCAGAAGTCATCTCATTTCTTCGAAAACCTCAATATTTTTTCTAACGGACAGATCTAAGCCATTTTCTTTTATTTTTGTCGATTTATGAAATGGTTCGTATGTTTCACAAGACTTTAGTCCACTTGCGACGATTGTCTAAAAAAAACTATTCGTTTCTGAGTTACTCATCTTCCAAATTGTCCTTCCAAAAAACTTTTTATTCCTCGATTTTCAAAATTTTCCAAGTACCTTTAAGAGTAAATTCATTTGATGGCATTTTCAACTTTCTGATTTGGTACTCGGGGTGAAATTTCAATAAAATCCATTAT
This sequence comes from Notodromas monacha, assembly GCA_905338405.1. NCBI lineage: Eukaryota > Metazoa > Arthropoda > Ostracoda > Podocopida > Cyprididae > Notodromas > Notodromas monacha. The sequence continues at coordinate 22,304 of CAJPEX010001186.1, read as the reverse complement.
TATTTCAGGATATCGTTGTGTTTCCTGTTACAAAAATAATTGGATTCTGCGTTGTTTTTGAAAAAAAAAGCGTTTAAAAAGTGAATTCTGCATTCGATTAGGGTAGAGTATTCAAATGTTTTGACCTGAGAAACCCTTTTTCAACCGTGTTTTGTTTTCCAGAGCCCCAAAGACTAGAAAAAAAAATATTTGCTTGAAAAAGATCAAAATTCTGCGGATTGCCTTCAAACACTATAAAACTGACACGTGCTTTGATTGTCCAATTATATTTGGAAATCTGACGTTTCTACCTTCAACTGCATAAAAAATATTGAGCATATCCCTTATTAAAAACCGACGTGAAGCTCGAAAGGAGCCTTCGAGTGTCTTGCTTCAGAACCCTGGGTTATTCTCGCGATTGCTACTTGTTGTGTGACCCTCGTTGGAATGCGGTATGCGAACGGGGTTCAGTGAGGAGGCAGATACCCGACTTAAGTCCCTGGTACGACGGCAATGACGAGCACGCTGTCCAAGTCGACGCGAGCCGGGAATGCGACCCATACTGATCGACCACGCGTGTGATACGACCCTGTCGCAAGCAACGCGTCGCTATGCAGACAAGTCCCAACAATATTTCACTCTTTCAGCATTTCACCGTATTCAAACAAAACAAAAAAATCGCATCGAATTCACGCCATTCTAAAGGAAATGAATGAGTGGGAAGACTAACCGCAACAAAAAAAAAACCATTTCCTGTCTCTCGGGAGGAACCAGAAATAATTATTGTTTCGCGGAGAATATCGGGGCCCTGATGATAAAACGGTCTCTTCATGCAAAAAAATAATAATTTTGGGAAGAAGAATTTCATCATTCTGGAGAAGTCGCAATATAGACGCACCACGAACTCCTATCTTCTCTCTTTATCGTGATTCTCAATCCGAATTTACGTAATTGGTTTATAAAAGAATATTTCTGCTAAGGAGCTGCTCGTTCATTGATTAGTGGTTTCTTCTCAACTGGAATTCAAATTTCGAAATGAGGAAATTTCTTTTTTTTCCTGAAATAAATATTAAAATAAATAAATACCCATACCGCAAATCCTTGTGTGTCTTTCAAGTTATTCCCAGATGAAAATTGGGTATAATACGTAGAATATTTTGTTGAGGACCTGCTTATTCCTCGATAAACGGTGAATATTCTTCGATAAATTTTGGAAACTGTACCCATAAGCTGGAGTCATGATGATGATCATCATTTTGGAATTTGATGGACTTCGAACAAAGGCATGCTCCATGAAAACCGATTATTTGGTTAAGCATGTAATTTCAAAGATAGCGATCTTAAAATATTATTCAAGCGACGCAAAATAAATTTTGAGAGGAATGTGTTTGAGGGTCCGCAATACGTTTTACCCCCTAAATTAATTATCTTGATGAAAAGTAAAATGAGTATCACGTATTTCGTCAGAATTTCTATTATTGAAAAAATACTGATTCGGGAGCTGCGCAAGAGTTTATTTGACATTTTTATACGATTTTTCTCAAACGCTGTACTCTACCTCAGATTCCCCACAAAAAAACGTATGAAGATTCCTTGTCATCTCCTCTCAAGTATCATTGCCTCGCAAAAAATTAAGCAAGGGCCACAAGTCTCGGCTTATTGGCATAGGATGATCCAGAATGACAAGAAAAAAGTTGTCGAGTCACGGCATGGATGCTTCCCACATACGGGAACGAAAGGTATTGTGTACCGTACATTCTTGCAGTGAACCTCGGATGATGATGAAGCTTGTTTCTCTTCTTAAAAGCCGCTTGGTAAGAAAAAGAAAAGTTTCTGCAATTTCTCGTCTACACCGGAGGAATTCTTGTTCCGGAGATAATTTGAGTAATTGGTTTAAATTCCGGGGCAGTGAAAGAGTCGACTCGGTTTTGAACGTAAAGACGCGTGATGCAAAGAAACGGGCGATATGAGAGAATTAAAATATTCATAAAATGACGAACAAAAAAAGATTGTGGTGCCGCATGGAAGTCCCTTTGGTTGGCCTTTATATGTATATACTGTATATATACATATATATTCCTCGGTCGGATCAAAGGCTTTCTCCTCCAGAGAGCCCAGAGATGAAACGCGTTTCCCGGGCACCACCAAGAAACATATTTTTTTTATTTTCATTAATTTTTTTTTTCACCGGGGTTTTTTTCCCGGGCCCGCGTTCATCCTCAGCACCTCGGCACGGGCTTTAAAAAATGACACCGGGTCACGAGGGTCAGCAGAAGAGGCCCGAAAGTCTAAATAGGGCCCAAGGGTCGCCCTCCGAGGGTCCCCCTCATTTACTAACGATCCGAATCGGTGTCGGGATTTTCAAGCTCCGCCATCGAACCAGCGAAGCCCCAAAAAGTACCCCGGGTTTTCACCTGTGGTGAAACGAAAGCGTTTAAATCTCTGCTCTATTACCGAAAAAGAAAAAAGGAATTAAAAGCCCTGCTTAACTCGGAATCGTCTTCCATTCCCGACTTCAGGGCATTTAGTTAAGTTCCGAGCCGTGAAAGCAACTCTTCATCGAACTAAAAAAAATCTAGAGGCTCTCATTCTGTGTTCAGTGGACATTCGAGAAAAACACATTGACCGAAAAGTTTAATTGAGTTGATGATAAACAAGTAAAGTACAAGATTATTGGCAAAAGCTTTCATGTCCGAACTTCAAGTTACGAAGGCTATTTACAGAATAAAGTGCATTTATTTTCCACAGAGGCTTCGACAAAAACAGACAAGGGATCGGAGGTCCTAGGGTCGAAAAGATTGAATGCTCTGGTTCATTATTCAGTCAAATTCGAGCAAAAAAAATTTTCATTCGATCTTTGTCGGCCCTGTATTGCATAGATTTAGTACTTTAATCCAGATTACCATCATCAGAAAATCACTTGATGAAAGGAGAACAAAGGGTGTCGATTTCAAAGACCCTTAAACTCGTTTTTGAAAGACGTTTCTTATGAACTTTCAACCAAAATTAAAAGATTGTCGAGATAATTTTTCAATTATTATTTTGGGTTATGGCAAAAAGCAGTACATTATTCTGTTTCTGTTCAACTTTTCATTGGTTTAAATAAATGTAAAAATATTGCGAGATAATGTACAGTATTTTTGCTTTCTTTAATTGTTCTCAAACTGACGCAATAAAAATGCTTCTATTTTCCTAATGGTATTCTACAACTGATCGGGTCCATTTACAGTATTCATCTTTTTTTCTGGAAAATCTAACGTAGAGAAATTTAAAAAAAACATACTAATACTGAATTGAATCCCTGAACGATAAAAGTAAAATTTTTCGGTTGTATATTTACGACTGATGCAGAGGCGTGCGGAAGTAGTACAGACGCTGTATGAGCCCCCTAACCTAAACCTTCAATAGAAACCCGGATTTTTTTTTCAAACGTGTTAACTAACATAATGAATGCGACTATAGAATGAAAAAAGTGAACATGATTTGAATGATACAATTGATTTATGATTTCCTGCAGCAAAAAAAATAATGTGGTTATTTCGAGAAAGCCCAGGGTGTTGTTTGTATGTGTGTGTGTGCGTGTGTTTCCCCCACCGAAACCTGGGAACCCGAATAGAGGGGTTGGTCGGGAACTTGATCGAGTCGCGCGGGTGGCGTTGCTAACAGTCGATCGATCGGCAATAACGCGACACCCACTCAGTGCGGCATTTTATTCCCTGGTGACAGCAACGTCGTTTCGCGTGGGCACCGGAATCTTGTCAAACGATTCCTTCATCTAACTTCATCTGTTCCGATTTGAAACCCTCCATTGACATGAGTTCTCACACCAGCACGACTCAATGCCGCTTACTGCATGCTTTCGATGCAGTGTCCTTCCTATTTATTTATTTATTTATTTATTGCGGTTTGCGGCGAGCATGTTTATTTCAAGTGGTTGCTCTTTTGATTTTCAAGAAACTTGTGTCGAGGAAATAAATAGTCATTCTTTCTTGTTGTTCCGATTCAATTCTTCGCAAGCATTTCAAGAATGCAACTCATCCGTACGACTCCAGCAATAGTACACACATATTGTGTGCAAATAATTATGAATTGTCGAATTAAATATTCACGCACAACTGCATGAGGTTTCTGCTCTTCAGTCAAGGTACTGTAGTTTCTTCAAGAATTTATGAAATTCAAGCAATGTGAATTAGATCGGTGGCAGAAAGTATGAGGATTGTTCAATTGGATGACTGATGAGATGCGTTCTATGATTCTTATTTTGAATTTCTCGGATATTTTCTCGAGGACACCGTTTCCATCACACCTATTTTCGTGTTGCCAAATTTTACGTCGACGAGGTTGAAAAGAAAGGTTTTATTTTCTGCTGTGGTGTTTTCTGCCTTATTGTGCTCGGCTTGAATTAGTTCTCAAGCGTTATTACACTTGAACCTTGATCTGTTTATAAGTTAAAAGTCGGACCTCACTAATTCGAACCTTCCCTCCTGAAGTCAAATTTCCGAAAGCCTTGAGAAGGATATTTTAGAACATATGTTTCGGAAAAAACCAAGAAAAAATAAAATTATTTTCTCCACGCTGTCCACGTTTGTTCCGATTCAATTCTTCGCAAGCATTTCAAGAATGCAACTCATCCGTACGACTCCAGCAATAGTACACACATATTGTGTGCAAATAATTATGAATTGTCGAATTAAATATTCACGCACAACTGCGTGAGGTTTCTGCTCTTCAATCTAGGTAGACAGTTTCTTCAAGATTTTGTAAAATTCCAGCAAGCAATGTAAATTGGATTGATGGCAGAAAGTATGAGGATTGTTCAATCGGAGGAGACAATACAGTATTTAATATATTAAAAGATGACTGATAAGATGCTTTCTATGATTCTTATTTTGAATATCTCGGATATTTTCTCGAGGACACTGTTTTCATCACACCTATTTTCGTGTTGCCAAATTTTACGTCGACGAGGTTGAAAAGAAGGGTTTTTTTCTGCTGTGGTATTTTCTGCCTTATTGTGCTCGGCTTGCATTAGTTTTCAAGCGTTCTTTGCTTGATTACACTTAAACCTTAATCTGTTATTGAGTTAAAAGTTGGACCTCACTAATTCGAACCTTCCCTCCTGAAGTCAAATTTCCGAAAGCCTTGAGAAGGATATTTTAGAACATATGTTTCGGAAAAAACCAAGAAAAAATAAAATTATTTTCTCCACGCTGTCCACGAAGGATTAGGTAACTTCTGCGGTCACCATCGCATCTTTGCAGCGACGACTTTTGAATCATTGCAACAGCATTTTTTTTTTTTGTGGGGTCTTCTGCGGGTTTGGACACTGATTCCGATGATGGATTTTATTACCGCGGATCACGGACCAGTCAGTTTGAGGACATTTTGTTTTATTGAAATGTTTCCCCCTTATGCGAGAGATGATTGACTGCAGATTTTCGAAAGGTTCCCGAAAGGGCATCCCCCCATCTTTTGAAAAACGTCGCCTTTGAAAAAGCCCGCGTTATCTGTTCGGCGCCCTTGACCGTTCAGCCGGGGTTGAGTCTAAGTTATCGACTTCTTACTCGGCGGGGGAGAAGAGCAGAAAAAAATAAAAATAAATAGGTGATCCGACAGGTGAAAAGGGGCCCCTCAGGGGTTGTTGTTGTTGCAACCCCGGCTGTTTGCTCAGGAGAAAAACCAGGGCATCGTAACCCCCTCTGAACCCCATGGGTGTTTTTTTGTTTTGTTTGCATGGACGGGCAACGCGACAGGGTTCCGATTGAGCGACCAAAAGTTGCGGCATGATTTGTTATTTATTTTTTTTTTCCTATACTTTGCTTTTGAAGTCATCCGACGTCATTGTCAATCAAGTTTCAGCTGAGCTAGTTCAATTAAGCAGCACAAAAACGCTGTTGTGATTTCGCTGTTGCGAATGCATCCAATTTTTTACGAATTGCTTTTTAGTTTTCCTCCGGCTTCACAAAGAAAAGTATTTTCTAGTTTCCGTCCGAAGAGAAGTCCTTTATAAAATTGCTTGTAAAAAAAAAGTGCTCAGCTTCGATCAGAACTCGGATCCTGGGTGGGCACATTTTATCACGAATATTTATGAAGGTCTGACGTATTGAATGATAGTCTCTCGGTCATTTCCCCTGTAGATTTTAGACTCCAATTCAACCTAGGAAATAAAGCTGGTTTATGGTATTCATTTTCTTATTTCCGAGATCTTCAATGGGTGCTTCGCAGAGCACCAAAATTAGATAAAATGCAAGAAACGGAAAAAACCAAAATCAACCTTCGCGGTTATTCTCAAATATTTACCTACTGTACGTAATTATTTCCGTAACCCTGAGAAAAATTTAAGTTTATATTGTACCTCTGAATGTCAGGAACTTCCAAGACTTTTTTAATGACATCAGTCGTGAAAGTGTATTGAAAATATAATGAGTTAACCATGTAAATGAGAGCTTGATTTCAGGGCGATGTTATTTGGACATAGAGAGGTATGCTCATCAGTTCCCTTATTTCAATTGATAGAATATAATACAATTTTATAATGATAATGTCAGGATATTAACATGTCAACTGACATTTGAAAAGGGCATTTACACTGCAAGATTGTTTTAAAGCGCAGCTTCCGCCGTAACAGATGATCATTTATCACAAAATATTGAATTGTCTTGATAAACAGTATTCAACATTTTTTATGAATAATGCATCGATAATGACATTCCCGAAAATCATCAAGTCGTGATTTATTCGGAGGAGGTAAAGGTACTGTAATTTCGCTTTTCCTCGCAATAAATCAGCACTCTGTCGTTGTTAATTGGATGATTGGTTAATAAAGGCCTGGATAATTGGAGACTTCACTGTAAGTTTCTGAGATCATGAGCGGAAAAAAGTGTAAACATTTTGATCATCACCCGTTTCATTATTCTACGTGAATTTTTTTTTCGCTCTGATCAATAGTCGTTAGCTTGGCTGCCTGATACTGCCAAGGTGCTGGAAATTGGCCAGTGGGTACTTGTGGAAAATACGTGAGTAGTTAGGCACCTGAAGGTTTCACACTCTCAGGGCGTGCCAAGCACCCAGTGTAACTAGATGTGCTTTATTTTTTGGCGAGGGTGCAGTTTCAGGAGGAATCTGCAAATGTAAAGGGAGGAGCAGCAAATTGGCGCGAGTTTGATAACCTCCCGGCTACAAATTTCCCCGCCAGAGGTTGATGGTCCAAAGCACCGTTTCCCCGCAGACTCACCTGCTCGTCTCGTAACCTAAATTGGATTTACGACCTGTGGACTGGTCGTAAAAACCCGGGCCGGGTGGAAAAAAAAACAAAAACAAAAAAAAAAGGAACCCGAACCTTCGGAACCCGCGGGGAGTATTTATTCCACGCGCTCGTCGGGGAAATTGTGGAAGTAATCGGGCGCAGTTAATGAGCGCTCTCTGGACGCGCGCAACAACGTGATTTTCCTTATCATTGTTATCACGGCCAGGATTAATGCCGTCTTTCAATAAGGTCCCCCTTCTTCTTCTTCTTCTTCTTCCTCTTCTTATAGCTTTCCCCCATCACCAAAGTTTCCTTTCTTTCAAGATTTTTTTTTCTTCTGGCTCGTCGGCGTGTCGAACGGGAATTTTTATAAATCGCCAGAGCCCGAGGCGTCCGAAACGTGTGTGTGTGAATCTCTATTTTTTCTGGGATATGTATATTTTTTCTTCTCATAGTTGCCTGACTAGCTTGCCATGAAACCCCTTTTTCAGTAGTGGGTGATCATCTGTCTTGAGTGCATGGCTTTTGAGACGCTGCGCCAGTCCGTGAACGTGACCGTGGGGATATTGTTTTCCTGGCTTCATCTTGATAAGCTTCATTCTTCTGCCTTCTCTAGCAATGACCTCAACTCATTGCCTCGGAAATAACCAAAACCTTCTCTAAATCTCTTGGGTTCTTCATTTGTTTTTCCAATGGTCAACCTGAAGCACAATTTGGCCTCGTTTTGTCTTTGAAAATGTTACATATGTATACTTTTTGGATGAAGATTTTTTTTAAAGGTAAATTCGAATTTAATCATTGGATATAATGTCGTCAAACTGAAGCGAAATTTGGCCTCTTTTTGGTTGCTTTGGAAAAAATTTCAAGAATTTTAAAAACTGGTATAATTTGCAATTTAGTCGAGGTGCTTAAATTTTGGTTTCCTCGCGAATTTTCTCGTAGCAATTTTTTTTTGGGTTTGAAGCATGTTTTTATAATGCTTTAAACTCTTGAGAAAGTTGGCCTCTTTTAAATGCGTTAATCTAGTAAAAGATAGTAAGCCTTTATTGCGTTTTAAATTGCTACGATGTGCTTGTACAGTATTCACAATTGGTGAGTTTGGGGGATTAAGTAATTTCTGAATTTCACACCGTCACCATGTCAATTAAAACTGGATCCCTATTCAGTGATTCATCTTCGACATCAGCCAATCGTGCACAGCAGTAAATCAATCTTCTTGATCAAAATCTAAATATCATAATCAAAACCAAATCCCTTGTGTAACAATTTGAGCAGATAATTTTTTTTTCACTGAGAAATGGCGAGTAATTCCCACGAAATTCTATTAGTACTTCTGCTTTTTATCGTGTCAAAATTCTGAGATGAAAAAATATGGCATACAGTAGACCTACAGTATCAAAACCTAACCTCGTGAAGGGGCATGAATCCTTCCACGTCATCCATGAAACTTTAAAAACCCTGGTTTAAAGAAGTCCAGTGCACTGAAGCGAGTCCGTACATCAAATGTCGTAATCACTTTTCATCAGGATTTATGAACCGGGAAGAAATTGACAAAGCACAAGTTAACCTGAATCACAGTACAGTAGTTGCGCAGCAAAGAGGCATTGCAATGCATTTAAAACTTTTATAAACACGGCCCAGGCTTCGGAATCGCCGCAATCAGACAGACCTTAACAGCGCGAAGGCTTCCAGACACGAGCTCCAGTCGCAAGGAATATATATATATATAAATATATAACCATTTATATATATATGTGTGTGTGTTTTTTTTCCTCTCTTCTGTATACCATATCTTTCTTCTTTTATCGCCGACAAGAGAGAAAACGGCATGGAACGAGAATAGGAAGGCAAGCAGCGAGTGCAGGCACTTGTTTGACGGCTGGAAGCAGCAGGTTGCTGGGCGAGCGGAGAGCATCAAGAGGATAAGAAGTAAAGTGAGAGTAAGAACATAAAATGTACGAATAAAAGAAAGCAAGGAGAAGAAAAAATAAAGAGAGATGCCTTCCAGGTATAATAAGTGGGCCCGTGTTCGCGTACTCTCGGGGCAACACGTGCAAGAATGTCGTTCGTATATTTTTGCTCTGCTCGGACAGCAGCGGATTTCCGCCCTGGCATCCTGCTGCTGAGACTCATCTGCCCGGAAGAGGCACCCAAAAAATAAATAATGCAACAAAAATAAATGAAGAGAACCCGCATCAATTAATCAGGGTCGCTCAACTCTCGCCCTTTACCTTGTGACATTATATAGCCGAAAATCCCAGCATTTGGTCATTGCATTTTCACATCAGGCCAACTTGACCAGGTTTTCTTAAACCACTTCGTAACCCCTGCGCAAATATTACTACGAAAAAGTAGACTTTCTAAAGAGCAATTGACTGAAAATCTCTGGCGTAAAACTGAAATCACTCGCACATCCATAAAACCAGCAAACATTCATGATGTGCATCTTGACAAAATAAAATGCGACGATTTCTCCTTAAACTCCAAATACAGTATTTTCGGATTTGAAATATTTTTCGTGTCACCTTTTTTTCTAGAAAGGTAATCTAATTGACTTAAAACCCGTTCGAGTCTGGAATTTTTTAACATAACCTAACCCTAAGAGACCCTGACGCAAGAATGTTTTCCCCGATTTTTGAAAATATGCAAGTGGGTAAATTATACCTTTTTTACCTGATCTTACCTGCGTAACCCTGCATAACCAAGCTTTTAATTGCCGAGACTCTATAGTCTTGCTGTATTTCCTTGCTATTTTTCGACTTGCTCTTTCAAAGCGTGACGGAAAATACCGGACCTTCGCTGGGGATTGCAAAGAGGTCGTTCAACGCAGCGGGATGCTCAAACATAAGTATACCATTATCATAATTATTATTTGTACAGTATTTCGAAAAGAGGACTGGCAAAAGGAACGGAAGGGTTCAGACTGTGTCAAGGGGAACCCAGGAGATTAGGGCAGAGATCGGCAATAAAACTGCGGATTCGGAACGGGTTGACACCGCTTCTCCCTTCAGAATAACGCGCGTGGATGAACCCTGCACGCCGTGTTCGCGTACAGGGACATCAAAGAGGATTTCCTGCAATGCGATTTACCCACCGGGGAAAAAAAAAACTACATAAAAATAAAATACGATAAATTGACACCCAAAAAAGAAAAAAGGTAGAAGGAGAGAGAAAGACACGGGACCTGTGTGTAGCAAAAAGGCATGTGTAACCCGAGAAAGCCCCCACCGTGTGCGTCGTGCGTGTTCTTGCACAACCGCTGTGCGACGTGTTTCCCAGCTGCGTTTTTTGCCCGTTATACTCAATCGAACCCTCGTATATTTTGGAAGTGACAAAAAAAATATGAATCTGTATTTATTTGTTTCCGTTTTTCATATTCAGGACACACATTCCTTTGAGACCATTCAGATGTAAGAGAGAGAGAGAAAGAAAAGAGGACTCCCCAACTAAACAGTTGACTGAGGGGGGAATAGGGAAGCTTTGTTTCGATGTTCATTTGCAACATGACACCCATCCGTGGTTTTGTCACCGGGAAAAAAGTGCTCTAGTTGGAACATAAACGATTATTTTTACTTTTTTATTTTTCAAAATCCTGCTTAGGTGTTCAGCTGTTCGAATACCTATTTCAATTAATGCTAAGTACGAGGTTTTAACCACGGACGACCAGCTCAAAGTTATTCCTACATTTTTTGTTTTTACAAATTTGAGAGTTGTATTTTTGTTTAATCTCTCATCACTGCAGTTCTAAAACCCCCATGCTGCTTGGGGAATCCTTCAAATGAGAATAACGCCACGGAACCCTTTTGAAGAATTTGAGGACTTCGTTTCCCGTCGTAGACTACGCTTTTTTTTTTTAAATTAAAAGCATCGAAAACGCGTTATGAATAATGCTTTGAACGTTTTTTTTAACCGGCTAATTAGCTTTTTTTTTTCACCAGAACGGGAATTTCGAGGATCGTTCAAAGCCATTTCGATTCACCATCTACAGAAAAATGAAACGTTTCTGCCGGGAAACTGGATCTTTTTTAAGAATTTTTTAATACACTTCTGTATTATCTGTCAGTCTTTTTTTGGAATTATTTCGTGACACATTTCTGGTTCGAGTACGTGCATGTTACCAGAGTTTCTTATCAGTGGAATCTGGAATTTTTTCGGAAAACAAGCGTAAACTTTTACAATCTTCTGAAGATTGTGGCGGAGGTATTTGATCCCCATCATATTGGAAATTTCGAAATGGGGTACATTTGGCGTCAGAAAATGGAAATGATTTCCTATTTGACGGCAAGAACATTTTTTCCGCGTCTTGGAGAACCAGCATATATATAGTTACTTTATCCGAAACTGCAGTTTTCCACAATATCTGCGAAGTAGAGAATTTCTGCAGAAATACGCGGGAAACTTTTCCCCCCATCTTTTCCAGGCTGCGTAACTTTCACACATCCCAGCAGAAATTCATGCCGGAGAATTTCAACATTCCAGGTTCGCGCAGAAGCCTATTTGGCAGGTTTTAAACCCAGCAGGTCGGAAAAGCATCACTGGGAGGGGTTTCAGGGAAAAATGCCTCAGTGGGGGTAGGGGACACCGGAATCCGTTGCTCTGAAATGCGCCACACCGAGTCAAGCCAGACGGAAGCGCGACAAAAGCCGGAACAAGTATGAATTTCACGGCGTGGAACAGGTCTGTCTGAATGGCAATTCTCCCCCCGCATAAACCTCGGATTTTAACTGTCGTCAACGGAACAACGTCCGAATGAAAGGCGAACGGAAAAAGAGGAAAATAAGAATACGAATAATAATAATAATAATAAGTGAAATAAAAGAAGGGGGAGATGAGTTACCGGTCCCGGACCCAAAGGTTTTTCTCACGGGCTCATGCTACACTTTTCACTCCCATTGTGAGCAGTAGGGGAAATGAAAAGGAGAAAACATTTCCGACTGCTTGTCGATTATTTCAAAATTCAAAATGTCCATCACTAACAGATCAACGCGAGTATTTCTAAAATCAAAAGTAACGCATAAATCATGGCCGAGTTTGACATACAAACCGCAGTTTTTGATCTCTTTATCTTCAAAATTTAAGTAATAAATCAGTCTAGCCCAGCTAAAACCATTCTTAAAATATGATTCGCTGTCAGGTCAGGACAAAGCCTCGTGATGTCCAATAATAATCATACTTCCAATGTATTATTGCCTATCACTCGCTAAACGATCAATGCGCGTTTCTCAATTTCTGGACAATCAACTTTTTATCTCTTGAGCATCCGAGCGTTTATAAAATAAGACTTATTTTAATTCTCTCTTGATGTCATCGTTCGGCAATATGAACCACAGTTAAAAGCCAGTCCCAAAAAACTTGCGGCTTCGCGTCATTTTGGGCTGATGATGGATATTAAGAACGACGGTGGACGATCATCATCATTAATCTTTCAATGATTCTTCCACGCATTACCGAAAACAATTCTCCAGCATCTTAGTTGTCAGTCGTAATTATTTTAAGCTTCCGAATGATGTTTTACATGTTTTTAAACATGTAACAAAAAACTTCTCGATAACATAAATTTGCCTCGTTAATTAATAAATTGGTTCTGATCTGAAAATACAATAAATGAATATATTTCCTGGCTTTTTCTTGCGATGAAAAAATCGCGATGAACTCTTCGTCCGTCAAGATTAAGATCACCGAGGAGATTTATTTTTCGTTCGGTTGAATTTAAGAAGAAAAAAAATCAGGCTAAACTGCATTAGAACACAACGACGCGACACATTTTAATCTCACCTTTTACTGTTTTTATAGTGGAAATCGAATTTGCTGATCTTCTCAATCGCGTGTATCAAATTTGCTTTTTAATAAATTTCAGGATCCCCCGATTTTTGAAATTCTACGTGAATGGTCCTCATCTGATTCCATAAACTCGGTTTCAAGAAAATTTGAATTTCAGAACTCTTCTAATCGAAGCAAATTTTAAAAATTTCCTGAACCCCTGGCCTAAATTTTAAAATTTCAAAAAATTCCGCACGGAATTTCGATTGCATCCGTATTTTATATCATGTAGACGAACCTTTTCAAATAATATTCAGCCCAGGAAAGTATTAAACGGAGAAATGTGGAGGTAATCATTTTTCCTTCTTTCTAATTTTCTCTGGTGCTGCCATTAAGACGCGACATCAGAAGCAAACGCAATTAAATAATTCAAAATATTCCTTTGGAATGCTTCACAATATTTCCACATTTTCATAACTCTTCTGTAATTGCCCATTTGAGTCGGAAATTATTCAACAGTTTGATTCTTGTTCTAGAGGACCCCGTGAAAAATGTTAACATATAGGCATGGGGAGTTGTAAACATTTAATTACTGAATTTGTTTCCCGGGAAATTGAGACAATTTGGCAAAGAGGAAGAAAATCTTGACATCGAAACTGAATCTCCCGATTTGACGGGGTTCATATGCCTTTTCGGTGTGAAATCGCCAAGATCGAGGTGCAAATCATTCACCATTAATTACAGGAATAGAGAATGACTCGCTTTTCGGAATGAGGACTGATGAAGGAAATTCCAGAGGAATTCGCGCCGTTTCGTGTCATTTCACTTCAAGATGTCTGCAGATTTTTCTTTTGAATTAGCACCACCCCTGGCCCTAAATTTCCCCTGAAAATCCGGATTAAACTCATGTTCGCGTCTTTCATTTCGATGAAAACTTGGTGAACGAGACAAACGTTGCGACGCAGGTCATTAAAATTTTACAATCCCTCAATTCCTTTTAAAATCGAGTCATAAAAGAAGGTCTTCATACTTGTAAGATAAACCTGAGCAATGTCAACCCCAATTTTTCGCCACACAAACTAACAAATACCTGTGAGCATTCCGTCATTTAAGATTCACTTCAGAAACGTCTCAGCGCGTGGAAAATAAATATGATTCATCCTCAAATTTGTCTTCTCACATTCTGGATTGAAGTTCTCACTAAGAAATTGCGTAACACAGAGGTTGCATCTTGATTTGTAATGAATAAGAATATGTGAAGCTAGTGACAAACCTCTGACGGACATCGATATGCTGGCGCATTTTCTTCCATCAACTGTCCTCAATTTTCCTTAATTTCTAGACTTGGAAATGTCACAGCTCGTGGAACTGAAAATTGACTTTCCTTTTTTTATACGCGGTATTTCTCAATGTTTTCGACTTCGAATAATGTTAGTGCCCTAATAAGGGTAGTGGGGGTTTCCTGAAATCAAGACGAACTGTCAATGATCGCTGATTTTTTTTTTATATAAATCCTCTCAGCTCGTGGAACTGAATCAAAGTTCTCAATTTTTCTCTTGGACACGTACCGGGCGTAAAAGTGTTCACTTGGTAGTGGTCTAAGAAAAGTGGGGGCTTTAGAGAACCTGGCAAGATTAAACCTATACCCATTATTGGATATCTCCATGCTGTTGGATTTTGTTACGTGATCTCAATTGTTTTATTTTTCCAATGCTTGGAAACTGTCTCAGTGCGTGGAATTAATAACTTTCCTCTTAGACTCGTCATCCCGGGGGTATATGATGATGGTGGGCTGGGGTGTTTTGTTTGGTTGGTTGGTTGGTTGGTCGTGAGAAATAAAAGAGAAAATGTGTGAAGGAAATGAGGATGATGGAGACAAACACGAACCTTTGACGGAGACCTCGATGCTGGTGCGTTTCTTGCGCTTTCTTCCCTGCGCCGCGATCTTGTCGATGCTGGTGGGCGAGCCCGTGGTGGAGTCTGCTTCCTCCAGCCACTTTTGCAACAACGGCTTGAGCTTGCACATGTTCTTGAAGCTGAGCTGCAGGGCCTCGAACCTACAAATGGTCGTCTGCGAGAACACGTTTCCATAGAGGGTGCCCAGGGCGAGTCCCACATCGGCCTGCGTGAAACCCAACTTGATGCGTCGCTGCTTGAAGGACTTGGCGAACACTTCCAGGTCATCTGACGACGGCTGCTCCATGGCCACATCGTCTTGCCCATCGCCCAAATTCGGACCCATGTCCCGCATTTGCGGATACGCCGCCGGACTCAGCATGCCATTCATGGCATAATGTTGGGTGTAAGGTGCAGAGACCGGAGGGTGCCAGGGTGGCGTCATGGCAGCGTGGTGCTGCGGGCCGCGGTGGTGCAGCAACTCTGGTTGCGGCTTGATGTCCGTCAGCCCGTGGTGGTGCATGGGGGACCATGAGCCTGGATCCGGTGGTGGCGGCGGCGGCGCCGCGAGTCCCACCCACGGATTATGTGCCATGTGTTGGGGATGCGACTGTGGCATGGCGTGGTACTTCATGTCGCTGTCGCGCATGGACACGCAATACCCCTGTGAGTTCACTATGTTCATTGTGTCACTGACTGGCAAGTCGGGCGCCGGACCACTGGGCTCGCTGTCCGACAGGTTACCCGTTTCTGAACTCTCTGCCACCGCGCCCGGGCTGCTGAACGCCGTGGTTGCCATTTTTCCCGCGGCGCGAAAACCGCGAGGGACTGCCGGGGGAGTGACGCTGCCCCACGCGCCCTCCTCCGCGCCCCACAAATGGGAGGGGAGTGCCACTTGTTCCAGACTGCGAAACCCACTCAAATTTCCCTGCAAAGACGGCAGAAAAATAAAAACCCCCCACCAGACTCGGAGTCAGTCACCAACAGTCCCTCTCACCTTTCCATAGAAACACACACATGTACAGACACGGGCGCGACAAAAGGGATGTACGGAGAGAGAGAGAGAGAGAGAGAGAGGGAGGAAAAAAAAGCGACCTCCCCCTTTTCGGAGCGTTTGGCCGCACTCCCTCTCGCGGCGCGACTGGCGACTTCAGCACTGAGTTCCGAGTCGGCGGCTTGTGTGTGTGCTTGGGCGCGAAACCCGCGAGGCGAGCTGTGATTGGTCCGACGCGAGGCGCGCGAACCGTGACGTCACCGACAGCGCGCCCCGCTGACCGCGCCCACCCTCTCTCCCTGCCAACCGTTCAACTCCGTGCTGAACAGACGAAAACTCCCTCTCTCTCTCTCTCTGCATGTGAGCCGCTGGACTCAAGACACCAGCTCCCTCTCCTCCCCCCTCCTCTCTCTCTCTATCATATCTTTCCTCAATACAAACCGCATACTTTTTCCTCAGTTCCAAGTCTCTTGTGGGAGAACAACAGGAACCCAGACAAAGTCTTCTCACTTGCATTCAGAGTCAAGTAGATAAAAGAAACAAGAAAAGAAGATTCTATCCCAGGAGGTTTTGACGCATGGGGTTGAAACTGCATAAATTTAACCTCAGACAAGGAATGGTTTAGCTTGTATCAGTTGCGACGATGAGCTAAAGTGTGCGATAATTGATTCACAGTATTTTATTTTATTTTATTTTATGGGACAAGGGTCATCTTCTTTCATAAATGCATACACCTTTGACGTGAAAGATTTTATACAGTAATTAGATTGCATATGGAGATGTTATCATTGATCTGAATGTATCAAATGTTTGTCCCTATTGCCCTGCAGAATTAATTTTATTACACTCGAGAAGACGGGTCATGCGATTCAATTTATTCAAATGTTTTCACACTGCAGTACAGTACAGGACAGTAATTAATTTCCAGGCAGATCATTGGCTTCTATTGAAGACTGCAATAAGTGACGAGACGATGAATGAACTTGAGCCTGTTTCATATTCAATGAAGTGCTGATAAGAACTTAAATTTCATACTTTTCAATGGTAACGCTCGTGAGCTTTCGTCTGGTTGCACTAACATTTTTGAATTGATCATGAGATAACTACTATATTTTATTTCACGCTGTAAATCGTTAATTCGGTTATCTCTTGGAATAGTTTAATTTCTTTGAGAACATAGAAAATTGGCTGGGAATTCACAGAATGCATTCATTTTTTTTCTTAGTGCAGTTTTAGAACACAAACTCTGGGGTTTTTGGATTGAAGGAATGATGTTTCACTTCATCAACCTTTCCCAGGTTTTTAATGCGAGGTATTTCAGGAGCAGATTATTTATTTATTGGAGTATTTTTGGATGATAAAATGCAGACGAACCTGTACGATTTGAAAAGCCGAGTTTGAAGTTATCATGTCAAGTAGTCTTCGGTGCAAATCACTTGTTGCTGAGCTGGGAATCGGAACAAAACGAAACCAACACACGTCACCCAACGGATTCCTTATTTACGGAGGAAAAAAAAATGCAACTTTCATCAAATAATTTCTGTTGAAACTTAATTTCTCGAGATGGATTTTCCTCTCTTTCTCTCAAAACAATTCAAACATGAGAAGGAACTTACCTTGACTTGCTTGCGGAAGCTCAGCTTATTGGGATTTTCACGACTCGATCACACGAAGACTCCAGTTGAGGACACACAAAACCGACGAACTTCACACAACTGCTGTTTATTTATTTATTTGTTTCTTTTTGTTTTTCTCGACAGCAAAAATGGTTTTCTTTCACTCGCCTGGTTTCCTTTGCGGAGAACACTGCCGTCAGAATTCACACCTCTCATTTGCTTTCACCGAAACTGATTTTCGCGCTCGAAACGCTGTTCGAATTCGCAGGCCGATTTTTTTTTCTGACTTTGAAACTGTACCTAGTTCACACAATCATATTCAATCAATCAATCAAGTAATTGTGTTGTCCAGAATTTCACTGCTCGAACGGTTTCGCAGTGATTTATTTTTTTTCTGCCCGCGCGAGACAACTTTGACACTTGTCGCGCGCAGAATAGGTCAAGCAAGACGGATGGCTTTGAAGTTTTACCAGTACCTTGAAATGAGGTTCTTCAGGTACTCATCTTTATGAGCCAAAATTCTCTGACGATCATGGAGTCGTTAGCGAACCTATAATTAACTTATTTAGTTTTTGAAGATTTTTTTTTAATTGCTGCACTGAATCGGGTCACTTTAATAATGTGCGTCAATTGGGATTTGAAAGCAACCCTAACGAATGGACGACTCAAGCAAACAGCTCAAGAATTGGAACAATTTTGAGAAAAGCAGGGATATTGTATTGTTTGCTTAGAATATTTTTAGCACTGCGATTGTAAGGAAACGTTCAATCCAATTCGATGTTGAAGATTCATTTTCAACTCTTCGCTTCGGCTTCATTTTATTATGGATGAGAAACATTGAAGCCGTGATCAATGATTTGAACTCAAATATGTCATCATAGAAAATATACACTCATCTCTAGCCATCCCAGAGAAGTACAATATTTACAAAAAACAGTTTGTGAACCAACCTGCGTAAAGTCATGAACTTTTTTGAGTGATTTTAAAGAAAACTTCACCAGAAGGACTTTCCAGACTGTGTTCAATTGATTTTCTTTCGCGCCGTGACGCAGAAAGAAATCAGATAAACCGCGAAATAATGTCTTATTTTCACATTAAACTGCACACGCGGATTACAACAACTTTTTCGGTGTTCCACATTTTTTTTAAAGGAAGAATGAATCGCGTCACGGGAGAGATATCAACTATAGACAGTACAGGTATTCGACGTCAGGTTGTTCCGACTATATACGCCGTCGAGGATTACTTTTTCACTATGTATCGTCACTGATTTTTTTTTTCACTGCGTCGTCAGGGATTTTTTTTTTCTATCTGTTGGTTTATGCGCAATCGCGGCGGGAAAACGTCGAAGTGTCGAGGGACAAATCGAAGCGCCGAGTGGCCGGAATCCACGGGGACGCCTAAGCATTTTTTCACCGCCGCTCCTGAATAAAACCGCGCGAGATATACGCCAGAGACAAGGTTCAAAAACGGGAGCGGTGGCACAGGGAAGAAGACACACGCAGCAAACAAAAAAAGGAAAGAAAGGTGACGACAGAGACGAGCGAGGGAAGGGAAACACACACGGAACAGAGAGAAGCAAAAAATAATAATAATTGGGCTCATTATTTCCCGCCATGACGACTGGGCAATGAATCCCGTGATCCTGTTTACACGCGGCTAGAAACAAAGTGCTGGCAATTTTTACGACCCCGAAAAGAGCGCGTTTTCTTCTTCTTCTTCTTCTTCTTCTTCTCCTCCTGGTGGTGGTGGGGAAGGCAAAGAAATACTATACTTTGAAGGGAAGATCGGGGCAGATTTATTCTGAAAACGGAGAGGAATAAAATTTGCATTGCAAAACAGGTTCGATCCGTCTGGAGAAAACTGCTCCGTTTCTTGCTGCCGATGGCGGAAACTGCTCATTCGTTTCGAAATTTCTCTGCCGTCTTCCCGTCGTTTTATTTTTCCTGCAGAAAATCTGCGATTTCTCTCATTGTTGGGTCCCTGCTTTCTGCGCAAGAACGACTTTCAACTAAGCAGAAATTCACGAGCCGGAGAAAATGGCGAATGCATTGGCGAAAAGGGGAGCATGCAATGAACGAAAGAAATGGAAGAATAACTTCTAATGCACATTTAAGTTTCTTGTTACGAAAATCTCCCTTTTGAGATGATGATGAAAAGATGAAATTCTTATCCATACAACTCCGAAGAATGTCCATGCTGTCAAGACACTTTAGAGTGGGATTCTTCATTTTTATTCCCGATTCCTACTGATTATTAACTTCCGAATCCAACTCGCTCCAAAGAAATTCTCAACCTAAACGAACAAAAATTACGAAAGAATACGAAAAACAAAAAAAAAACGAACTTTAACAGCAAATATTTTTCAAAATTGTCTGAAAGGTTTTGACATTATTCCTCGCCATCCAACTCTAAAAAGCTCGTAGTGTCCAATAAGACAGGATTAATTCAATTAATAGCTTTTTTATTTGTTTCCGAATTATATTATTTTACTGCTTTCAACTAAAATTCACGACCTAAAAACTGAAAAAGGAAATATAAACGTTTATACTGTAACAATCAGATTGACTTGCAACGCATTCGGATGTTTTCTTTTATAGTTCTGATGTCCTTATTTTTAAAAGAAGGATCATTCTTTCGTAGAATCAACCCTTTTTGATTGAAAATTGCAGAAAACAAGAAAACCCATTTCAAGCAGTAATCAATAAAATTACCCGAAGACGTGTTCCAGGAAAATTCCGAGCCAACAGGAAGAACTTCCTCAACCTGTCGTCGCTTCCTCATCGCGGCGAGGTTTTCCAGCGCGGAAACTGGCAAAAGTTTCCAGTGTGTGTGTGCCAAGAAAGGAAGCAGGGAACGGGAGAAGTGCTAATAAACCCCCCCTTCAAACCCACAGAAGAAGAGCCTGGGAAGTTTCTACATGGAGAAACCCCCCAGGAAAATCAGCTGACTCGTTTGCATGTCCCACTATGAAAAGGCGAGGATGAGAGAGAGGGGTTTTGCGCTCGTACGTGCGGGGGTGCATCAGACCGGGTCGAAGCCCCCGGGATGCGTGCCCGGAATTTGATCACGTCTTGGGTCATATTCGCCATTCTCTAACCCCCCCCCCCCCCAACGGGATTTCGTCTCGCGAAATTTTGCACACACTGAACATACTGTTGTACTTCAAAAATTCATGAAACAAATTTATTCATTTGGGGATATTCCAATTTTTCCCCTGCAGGTATCCTATTTTTTTTCTGGGTTTCCTTCCTGCCATTAAAAAGAGCACTTCTGGATCCATATCTTCAGCTCACAGCAGTGGCAAATAATTCACTCGAAGGAAAATGACTGCTTACTTTCAGTAAAAAAAAAAAGATGGTAGTCATGCCGCTGGAAAAGTGTGTTAGTTTTCTTACTGATACGATTCTGATGCGGTATTTAAAAAATCGTGATTTGATTAATTAGTTTGATTTCAGGAACACTTTGAAACCTTTCGTTATACCATATTGTTCCATGAAATCCCATTTATTGGGTACCTGGAGGTTTGTTGCACCGAATGGTCACCTGTAATGTTTAGCTGATGCATCCAAGAAAGAACTGAATATTTGGGCGGTCTATGAACATTTATTAACTTGACAATAGGCTAGACATATCCCCTGACAAACAGCAATTCTGATACGCTGGTGCGGCCTCGGGATATTCCAGATTTTCATTATTCTAATAACAACACCTTCTTGAAGTCCAAAATTGTAAAATTTTGAGCATGGTTCATGCAGTTGGAGATCTCTTGAGTCCAACTCTAAATAAAAATGCATCACTGTACTTTTTTCACGAGTGTAAACGTGGGACCACTGTGGTATGATGTTCAAAGACCAAATGGAACTTATGTTTTCACGCAAATTTTCATATTTTTGCGGGATGAGAACCGTAATCAAAATCTTGAAGTGGTCACCTGAAAATTGAAAATTAATTTTACTCGTGTACGTATAGTGAAATGGAGAAATTGTGATACCTTGAGGGTTATGCCGATGAGGTGGAAAAAGGAGAAAAATCCTGGTTTCGTCTGGACAAGTATTCAATTTTGTGGAGAGACATTCGGACTTCTTTTCGCTTTTTGTTGTTGATCAGAACTTATGGCTGATGTCTAAAAAAAAAAAAAGCAAAACAAAAACAAGCAATAACCAGTGGCATTCGATACAAGAATCTTTCGCAGTTCCAGGGAGAAAAATTGTCACATCCCCCAGAAAGCAATGCTTTCCTCTGTAACTTCGGATAAATTCGTACAATTTTAACGGTAAAACGTGTATTGAAGAGACAAAAATTTGTCGAATTCATTCCTAGGTACCGACTATACGATAAGGTGATCACTTTTCGCCGTTTTAAATTTCAGATCAGCATTTTTGTATCGGAAATTCAATTTTATATAATTTATGCTTAAAACACCTTGGAGCATTGCCAAGTTCGTCTGTTTAGTTGTTCATTCCCTTCTGAGGATTAAAAGGACTGAATTCGCAGCTTGTTGAAAAATGAAAGCTCGCTGAGAACATTTTCCAACTCACCCGAGTACGGGACGAAGGGATTAAAAATCGTCGAGCAGCTGGAAGGAAGCGACATCTACCTTTTGTAAAGTGCGATCTTCAACTGTTCCACCGTTCCACTCCTCGCGCTATTCGACTGATATAGGATGGTCCTCCGCAATTTTGTATTTCGAAGTTTTATAATGAATAGAATAGTAAATAATTCAGGCTAACGAACATGCTCTTCTTCGTATTTTCAGGAATTTAAACTATAAAATATTCAAGTCTGGTGGAAATTTTAAACATCTCACAGA
>CAJPEX010001185.1:0-56922 GCA_905338405.1 Notodromas monacha | reverse complement strand
GCAGGGAGCCTTCAACAAGGTCTCCAAAAGAAAAGAGCAAACAAATGTATTTCGAATTTGCACACAAAATCAGAGAGATGAGATGCTAGCGCTTCGCGAGGCAATAAGAGACTGTTGCGTTCATTAGGGAGGCGAAAATGGGGACGATTGGAATTCCACGCTGGAATTCCAACGTGGAGTTTTCTTGCGGGACAGCTGTTGGGAGAGGAGGCTTGCGCCACCTATCCCTTACATAAACCCCCCTGGAGTGGCGACATCTACATGAGGAGAGATCGCTGCTCCAACCGAGTAAGGGATAGGTGGTGTAAACGGAAACGGTTTTTTACTGGTTACTTTGGGTTTAGACAGGCAGATTTAAAAATTTTGAAGATTCTTAGGATTAGAAATGGATTTGGGTCCAAGATTTTTTGAGAATATTCCAGTAGGTTCAAGAATTTTGCAGAAAGAAGAAGTGTCCCATAGGATCATCCCGATCTGAGTGGCCAGCTCAGACAAGGATGAGAAGACGCCGCATGCGCATGAAATGAAGTTCGAAGTGCTTTTTAGAAAAAGTGAAATAGTTTTTTGAATTGATTGAAAGTGAAGTAAAAAGAATTCGAAGTTATTTTTATGCGCGATGTTAGTCACAAACAAACCATGCAATGTGTTGAACCATGTATGCTGTAGACGTGAGAACATGAAAGAATGAGAATGTGTGTAAGAGTGGAAGAACTTCATGAAAGAGAGAGATGGTTCTGATGCTTTGTGATGCTTGCTTGAAATGCGTGAAACGTTTGACATGACAACGATGTAATGACATAGTACTTTCGTTTCAGGATTGAATCGCGTGCAAAGAAAAGATCTCGGAGTTTTAGAACACGAAAATTGCGTTTTGAACATTTCGCAGTATCGAACAAGTTGAATCGGTTGACTAGCTGTCTCATGGGCAAGGACGGTTTTGATTGACTTGTGACGATTTCTTTGGATCATCATGGCATGTGGAGGTCCATCTTCTGATCATATGTTGAATCTGAAATTGCAGACAGGTCAACAAAATTGATGAAGCAAATTGAAAACAAAACTGCACAGCAAACAGTAGATCCACATAGACAAGCTCATAATGGCATTATTCTCAATGATTCTTCTGTTACTTTGTTAATTGTTGGCATATGTACCAACAGCAAGTAGTATTAATCTTGTTTGTGTATTACTGCGCAAGGGATTTTGTCTTAATGCTGATTTTTGGATTTGGTTTTGTCCCAATAGCATGATATGGTTTACTTTGGCATAACTATGTTTCTTGTTTTGTCTGACCATGAATTCCATATGTAGGAGATTAAGAATTAATTGATTTTCAAGTACTTGACTGATGTATGTTTGGTCATTATTTGAATGTGTTGCAATGAAACCAAACTGACTAGATGAAACCAGCACTCAGGCTCTAATTGACAACGTTTTTGACATAGGCACTACTTCAACCAGTCCAGAGATTATTTTTTGTATGTTTGGTCATTATTTGAATGTGTTGCAATGAAACCAAACTGACTAGATGAAACCAGCACTCAGGCTCTAATTGACTATGTTTGTGACATAGGCACTACTTCAACCAGTCCAGATATTATTTTTAGGTTATCTATTGCATATTACATTTGGATCCATCATTTAAGTTAGCCCAAATGCAAATATGGGTTGGAATTAATGATGTGAAACTTCTTTGCACACTTAAGGGTCATTATTTTTCATGAATTGTAAGATTTTCAAGGCTGCATCATTACATTTGGATCCATCATTCAAGTTTGCCCAAATGCAAATATGGGTTGGAATTAATGATGTGAAACTTCTTTGCACACTTAAGGGTCATTACTTTTCATGAATTGTAAGATTTTCAAGGCTGCAGATGGATGGGGTCAAAGCAAGCTAAAACTTTCTCAGGTGTTTTCAAATGGTAATTGCTTTGGTTTCTAAATGGTACATTGTTCTAGATTGAGGCAGCATATGAGAATGAACTGAGAGTTTTATGACTGCTGTTCTTTCTTAATGGAATGAAGATGAAAACTTTTTTGATGTTTATGTATGCTTCAAAGAATATGTTTGTCATTTGAAATTCTATCCTCAACTGTTGAAGGGATCTTTCTTTATTTGTAATTGCTCAAAGAAAATTGTTGTGTTGGTTTTGGAACAATCCTGTATTTTTAGGATTTTAGAATTCTTTTCCATGTATGGTGGAATTAATTGATTCAAGTATAATTGATTGGAAGGAGGATGCAAAACTTCAAAAGCTTTGATTACATTCGACTTTATGCTGATTTAGTTGTTCATGTAACTTCAACTTAATTACACAGCTTTAGTTTTAAATTTTTTTTTTACTTTTGACTTTATTTTTCATTTTTTCTGTATGATAGACTTTGATTCTGAAATCTGTCATGTAGCTTCAATGTCTCACTATGATATATGGTTAGAATTCTTTTAGTTTTTCTTAGCAAGTATTTGTTCAATTTTAATGTCATTAAACTTGTCATGAGAACATATCAAGCTTAACTTGCTGAACTGAATTGTATAAAGCCAGCTTTCATGTCAACATATGAAACCATATTGAAATTTGTTTGATCCACTGATTAACTTCAAATTTGGTTCTCAAGATTCAACAAATGAACTTCTTTGGTTGCACTGTCCAAATTATTAAATCAATTCTTTCCTAAGTTTTCTGTTTTGGAATACTGATATGATTTTTAGTAATTGCTAGTCTGGTTTGAATCATTTTCCCCATGGATTATGTGGATTGTATTTTATTGTAGTCTAACTTTGATGAAATTGAGGTTATGTTACTTCTGTCATGATTTCTAAGTCTGGGATGCGTTATAACAAACTTGACAACAGCTCCATGATAAAATGAAACTTTGTCAGTATTTTGATCAGTGAAAATCCATGGATACTGTACAATCAGAGTGAAATGCTTATATCTGTGTTTTTGAAATGTATTGACCTTTGATTTCCAATTTCATACTGTTGAATTGCCAGAATGTAAGTTTTCCTGAGTTTAATTCAAACATGTAGTTCTCTGCTGCTGCTTGGAGAGGAATCTTTAGTCTTTCTCAATGATAACTTGAATGAAATGTTTCAAATCATCACTCTGCTCTTGAATGCATTTTTTGGAATGATTGAAAGTAACATATCACATGATTGATTATCAGCAAAGAGCTATGATTGTGAAAGATGGATTTTGCTCAACATGGAGGGATATTTTGAAACAAATAGATTCATTACTTGAATGCTGTCTTAGCTCATGCATTGTTTGTTACATGATTTGCCTTTGGAACACGACATAAAACCTGGGTTTAGAGATTGAATTTGAATGTTGTGATTTCTTTAAATCTTCTTTCAATGAAAATTTTCTGGGTGTGACACTGTACTGCTTGAGACTTTGACTTTTCATGAGGTATGCTTGCAATCAACATAGTTTAGACACATGAGACATGGTACAACTTTTTGCAGGCTCTCTTCACATGCTGTTGATACTTTTCCACTGTTGATTGGTTGTTGATTTTCTGCTGCTTGTAAAGCTTCTGGAACTTGACTTCTTAGGTGCATCAGTCCACACAGGAGATGAATGGTTGCCTGATGAGGAAGACTCATCTGAGAAAAATACAAGAAGTGTTAGTTTTCAGTTGTACATCTTTCTACTCTCTTGAAGGCTGTAAGGATTTGAAATAATGACAAGTTGGATTAAATCTGTCTTCTACTGAAAAAAAAAACTTTGTTTCTGTGCATGATGGTTTGAATCTTAGAATTAGTGAAAGATGTACAATGCATGGCTACATTCATGTATTATGATGGTCTAAGATATGTTTCTTCATTCATATTATTCTTTATTGACTTTTCTTGCATCTGATGAGGTTTCTTGGATATTGAGTATGACATAAAAGAATAATTTGATATAGTTAATCTACAGGAGTTTACTCCCTTAATTCTTTACTTTGAATATTATGGTGCAGTGTTATTTTCATGAAATGTGGAGAGAATGAGTAGGTATTATATATCTGTACGTTTCTACTTGTGCATGGTTACAACGTTTTATTCTCCATTGTGTGGTTGCTGTGTTCTTACCCGGTTGACAAAAAATGGCAGGGAAGGGGAGGGTATGATTTAATGGTGAAGATAGGGTAATATCGTTGGGCACAATGTAATTCTTTTGTCATGTCTGGCATTTATTAGTTGTGCTTAAAATATTATTTGATTAAAATTGACATTTATTCACTTAAGTCCCTTCTGTTCCTGTGGTCTAGTGATGCTCCTTTGTCTTGTTTCACATAATTGTACTTATCATTCTCAGTTTCTTAACTTAATTTACGATGTGAGGCGATCAGGTTACTCGATTTATTTTCTGTACGCTGATTTATGTTTCTGTTTTCTGTAGTGAGTTCTCTTTATGGAATTGAACAAAAGCTACATGAATAAATCTAAACTCTTTCTGTATGGTATTGATCATGCTTAAAAGTTGTATGTCTATGCTTTTATTGGAAATGTCAGCATCTTTGTTTGTAAAACTTTTTGCTCTAAGATACCTTCCTTGTATTTTTCACATTATTGTATGCTTGTATTGTAAATAGTGTACAGATTAATAACAATTTTGAAATATCTCTTGTTTTATAGTAATCTTTGAATGTTTATGAATTTTCTTTCTCCTCATTCTTGGTTAATGATTTTGAAGAGCTCAAGGATATCAGTCTGAGTTTGATACATATATGTTGAGTTTTATTTAAGCTGATAGGAACTGTATTACAAAGCATTTCTATGTGAAGAAACTCAGAAAAATAATCAAGTCCTTGTGGTTTCAGTTTCTAGAAATTCCTTTTGACATTGTTCTTTGTTTTGTAGCCATAATTATTTGCTAGATTTCCATAGATTAGTCTCTTTCATTTTGTTGACAGTGAATTTAGTTCTCAATATGAAATGAGCTAGGATTGTTGTACTGGGAATGTTGTTTTGATCATGTTATGCTATGAATTTGTCATTGCTTCAAAAAACCAAACTTTAAGACACTGATTGGTTACTCTGAAATTATTCAGGGTTTTGTTTTCTAAACTTGTTAGGAATGTATTTGAAATTGTGTGAGTACTGAACTAATTTTTCCCATTCATCAACAAGTCAACTAAGAGAGTTTGCATAAGAAATTCTTGAATTTTCAGTTTTTGCAATGCCTCAATTTAGGTCCTACTGAATTGAATTTTTCTTCTGTTTTGTATTTGCATTCTCATAATTATTGATGATTTTTCCTGAATGAAGTCTGATACAGTGATGATATCATTGTAATACTGTGAAGAAAGGCACATTGCCCCCCTGGATATGGAAAAACTATTTAAGATTTTTGGTTATTTTGTATCATGTAAAATTTCCCTTTGAAATATTGTCAATATTCTCATTGCCATTAAAAGCATTCATTTGCCTTTGCTTTCATTTTTTGGGGTGCTTGATATTCTGAGATGTTGTTTTATTATAGTTTTCTGAAGTTGTTTCTTCTTGCTAATGAAGCCAATATTCTTTTTGAGCTACTATATGCTATGAAAGTTGATTAAGTTGTCTACTGCAGTTTGAATCTGCATCAACTTCTGTGAAAGACAAAGGTTTTCGCTTGGATGTCAAGAAAAATTAATCTTTCTGATAATTGCGCATAATTGAAAATGAAAGTTTGGAGTCATTGGATTGAAAAGCTTTGTTGAAATTGACCTGTTGTTAGGCACATGATTTTTCCTAATTTGTTTTGCATGTATTTTTTAGGATAATGAGTAAGAATTGTTCTTGCGTTAATGGTTGCTTTTTTGGCATTAAACACAAATCCAAGAGTTGGATAATATAAGCTATATGTTGGGCAGAATGCCCCCCTGTCACTGTGATTGCATGAGGTTTCTCTGTATGTCTAGTTTGCTGTCAATTTCTTGTAGCCAATTTATGTACTGAATGTTTCACAGTCTTTATTCATTGAAACCTGTATGCATTTCCATGATGCTTATGTTTGATGAAATATTCCAGTACCACTGAGAATGAATTCTAATCATAGTCTGAACTAATCATTTTCAGAATTTTTGCGGTTTTTCTACACAAATGCAAAGGGAAACATGTACCCACTGAGTAAAGTGAGTGACAAAGTGAGTGTTTTGCAATAACTGTGACACCGTTGAACATTTCTTTCCATGAAAAATGTTGTCTTTTGTGTTGAGATTCTAGAAGTTCTTTGATGACTTTCATATGACTGATTTTGTTTTGAATTTTTCAAATGATCCATTTATTGTAACTGTGACACCGTTGAACATTTCTTTCCATGAAAAATGTTGTCTTTTGTGTTGAGATTCTAGAAGTTCTTTGATGACTTTCATATGACTGATTTTGTTTTGAATTTTTCAAATGATCCATTTATTGAGTCATTTTTCCTTCAAGATGTTGTACTGCACATACTTATTTGAGAACATTGAATATGTATGCTTGAAAGCCTCATTACATTATTGACTCAAATGTTCCCCATTGATATTAATGAATGAGTGCTAGATGCTAGTATGAATGATGTATTATTTTTGTTTCATGCTTTGTGTTCAACGCTTGTGTTCAATGCTTGTGTTCAATGCTTGTGTTAATGCTTGTGTTTAACTGTCATACTATTGAACCAGAATAGGTGCTTCCAACATGGTATGGCCATTGACTTTCTTATATATGATGAATAAGATGTAGACATTACTGTTGTACTTTCAGTTCAGTCATTGATGTTATTTTCAAGCGTTTCTGCTGTTGAAGTGGACCAGGCATATCTATGTAAGTTTTTCAAGGTATAGCTAGTTTTCCTTCTATTTAGGCATCTATCAATCCATTGGCATGAATGAATGAGTTTGAATTGATGAATTTTTGGTTCAGAATTGTTTTCTTTTGGAATAAGATTTCAAAGATTATGCTTTTACACATAAAAAACTTGCAATCGGAACATGATCATTGAGCATTATGCATCACTATTCAGTCCATTCCAATGTCAGTACATGTTTTTCATCTGCAAAGTAGCATCAGAAGACATCCAAAATGGTGAAGCTGATTAATTCCTGGCCTTAGAGTTAGCAAACCTTGAAATGCTAGATGTCTGCATCTGTATGAGTTTGGGAGTTTTCAAACATATGCTTTGAGTGAGAATTTTCAGAAGGAGTGATCTCTAATCAATAGAAGGTTAAATGTACTTCTTTTTTCTCATAATGTTTGGTTTTGATAATGCATTTTCTGTACCCTTGCACGTTGACTGACATGAAGCAACATGGGAGATTTGAATTGCAATCATCAGTTTTGTAGTTCAAAAAACCCATTTGAAGCATCCAGGAATGGTTTTGAAATTCAACATTTGGATGAAAATGTTATTCAACTGTGGTATGACATCATTGTTTCTTGACAATGCTTTTGATTTCATTCCTTTATGACAATTTGCTTTTATGTGTTGTAACAAGAATATTAGTTTCTTTGAATGACTGATATGTCTAGGGAAATTTTTTCTTGGTCAGTTTGATTATATTTTCTAAAAATACTTCCAATTGGGTAACATCAGATGCTTTCTGAATGGCACAGTAATTTCTAGATGTTTCATTCTTACTTTGCATAGAGGTCACTTGAATTAACAAATACGGTTTGCATGTGCTGTAAACTATCAATGAATCTTGTTGAAAGAATTGGTTTATCAAAGAATTCTTCAGGAATGCTCTATGTACTAGTTGGGATGCTATGCAAATGGTGCCTTAAATCTCTATATACATGGCTTTTGGTGTGCAATTTATGAATGGAATTTTCTGCATGAACATGAAAGCAGATATGTGACATTAGAGACAGCAGATGGGGGAGCCTAATGTTGGCTTTCTTTGCTTAAAGTATTTTTGTATGCTATCAATATTCAAACAAGGTTGACATTATCTTGATCTTAATGTCCAATTTCTTCAGAATATTTACTGAAAAATGTTTGATTTGTATGATAAATCACAGGAAAGAATTGAACAGTTGAGAAACACTCAATGCATGTGTAATAGATTTAGATTTGACCATAATATGTTCATAATTCCTTTCCATCTTATGACTTGTTATGTTTTTTCATGTTATTTCAAGATTGATTATAATTTCAATCCATTCAGAATGTGAATGCACTTTTTTCAAGCGTGAATGCGGGGATTTCAAAAATTTTCTGATTTGTAAATCCTGATTGTTTGAACTCATATGAAATCATTTAATGCATAAATTCACTTCTTTAAACAGGATT
Source organism: Notodromas monacha (assembly GCA_905338405.1). Lineage (NCBI taxonomy): Eukaryota > Metazoa > Arthropoda > Ostracoda > Podocopida > Cyprididae > Notodromas > Notodromas monacha. The sequence goes on along the minus strand of CAJPEX010001185.1, from coordinate 48,674 downwards.
TAATGCTAATGTACTGTGTGAGTCTATGTAAGAGAGTGTTTGAGCAGAATTTTCTGTTGAATTCAAATTTTTGCGCATAGCATCAACAAATAGGTTGAGAACAATTGCATTACTCACATATGTGCATTGTATTAACTTCAGTGTGGGAACAAAGATGCAGAACATCAAAGCTTTGATTTCAGATGTTGTACAATTTTTTGTTTAAATTAGTTGCCAAGTTATGTGTTTCTGTATTTCAAATTTCATAATCACCTTATTTTCAACATTTTTCTTTAACTTGGTTTTGAGATATCTTTAGCAGTGTAGAAAATGGTATTGTATTCATAAACCACATGCGGGATTTTGTTTTAATGAATAAACTGCATAAAATGATTTATTTTGAGAATGATTTGAATGCTGAAGAAATTTTTGATTAGTTTCTATGGTTTGGACTAAATGGCTGAGGTTTGATTTTTTCGCATTGATTTTGCAGCTAAACAATACATGTCTGGAATTTGCTACTTAGTTTCAGAGGCTAGCTAAAAATAATGACACTCACAGTACTCACAATCACATAGATTCATTGAATTTGATACTTGCATTGCTGGCAGCCATTTCATGGCCATGTAGAATGATGACTTACAAGCAGGATGCTGGCAGATGATGATGCTGTAGGGGGCTGAATGATGAAAAATTCACACTTGAATTTCACACTTCTCATAACTTTTGAAAATTTGATTTAGTATTGAAAATCTTCATGAACTACAGAATTGATTTTTTGAGTTTCTAGTTCCCTTTTAAAGTTTTAATGAATTTTAAACATGAATTTTTAAGGATCTTTAACATTACATCCCTTCTTCTTCCGTAATGGTATCCCTAGAAATGGTGCCCTGATCGGGAATTGCTCTGGACATGCAAGACCACCTTCTAGAAAGACGCACTTCTTTTTCGTCTCGTAATTTTCTTCCTTGGCAAATTTTAACCCTTTTTGGAGCAGTTGCTGATGATGCTTGTGAGTTGGATAGATCTTGGATTTTTCTCGACGTGTCAATGATAATATCGCGTGAACTATGAAATCAGTTTCAAATTTTTAAATTGCAAATTCTATGAATAGAATAGAATATCGCATAATTCTGTGAAATCGACTTTATTATTAAAATGTTGGTTCGATCATACATTGTTTTATTTCTGGCTAAGCTGGGGTAATTTTAAATGAAACTTACAATTTATAAGATAATGAAGTTTATTTTTGTAAAACCTAAAAAAATTATGCATGTTGATTATACGGAATTATTATAAACAATAACGAACTGCATTCCTTTCAAACCTCAGTTCAATTCCGTCTCTATTTGGACCCGGAAAAAAGCATGGCGTATGAACAATTACTGCATATGTAATGAGCCTTTCTAATCCATGATATAATTCGAAAATTTTGCATGGGCTGAATAATCTAAAATTCAAGTAGATTACAGTGCTAGATTCTTCAAAAATCAAGGCTGGGCTTGAAAATTGTCACCTTCCCAAGGTAGACTATAACGCATTGGATTTACTTACAGGCGCAAAAATGATGATTCCATTTTAACTTTGTGGTGAACATTTTGGAGGTGATCAGTGTTATGTTAAGGGAATCTTCCATGTTGAAAAAAACCGCAAAGGAGAAACAAATTTTAATACAGAGATTGGTATTGAAACTAATTAACAGAGGTGTCCTGGCAAATCAATAACTTGGTCCAATATACACAGGTTGTTGCATACACAATATATATTCAGAATGATATAGGATTCATTGTTAACCATGGCAGCAGGATCAGAAAATCAGTGCAATGATCAAGTTTTATTTTTGGAGAAACATGGCAAGTCATGGACATTCCATTTATGAATAGTCCTTAGGTACAAGTACAACACAGTGGAATCCTGTTAAAAATAAATATTTTGCGCTGAACTTCAACTGCTTTGGATTTTTATTTTTACTGAGCATACCCCGTTTTGGACAATAATAAGCACATTAATGTACTGTATATGATTGTCCATTTGCACCCCAACTGTATGCATATTGGGTGGGCAAAAACAATTTAATCTACTCCTGGAGGATTTTCTTTATGCAATACATGTCTTTAATTCAAACAAAATATCCCTGAAGGTTTCACAAAAAATACTTCTTTACGCTAGTCACTCAAATTATTTAAGAAAAAAGGTTTTGCTGAAATAATTTTAGTGACTTTTTGACACTAAAAATTGCGTAGTGTAACATTATTCTTTTTTCGTCAGAGTGTCAATTTTTCAGTAGTAGTCCACCGTATCAAGGAGTAAATACTGTGTATCAATGTTTAAAAACTGGTTTATAATTTCAGGAGTCCCGGGGACCAAAAACACATATTGGATACGCCTTTCCGGCTGGCAACCCTGTCGTCAGTCGGACGGGGGAGGAGGGAAGCCCGTTATTCCAGCGGCGGAATAACGCAATCACGGTTACGGTACTACGGGTGCATTCATACACACGGCGCGGTAACGGTATCAGGTGAAGAACCCCTAAGGGGGGGGGGGAGGAATGACAGAGAAACTAGCAAGAAAATGATAATGACTGGTACAGATAGAGAATAGAGAGGGAGATGGTGGGCGAGAGAGAGGAAAGCAACTGGTTTTCACCAGAGCCCTTGAAGAGGGAAAACCATGGCCGGCGCGCAGGTCGTTGCACTCTGTTTTGGGGGGATGGTGTATCAGTCACCAGCACATCCAAGGTACTGTACTTACAAACAGTACAATCCAGTCAAAATCAAAGGGATTTACACACAAGAAAAATCTAGTCTTTGAGTGATAGAAACTTGCATTTTTGCTCGGCAAAAATTGAAAAATTACAGGGAGTTCAAATAGACATTCTTCTGGCCCTTGAAATACAGGGGGTAACCTTGCAATTCAACCCTTCAAAATTTGTTCAGCCTGCAATTTGAAAGTTGAATTTGCTGGAAGGTTGATTCTCAATTTTACCTCTTCCCTGAAATTTGACCTGCTTCAGCCACTTTTCTAGTGTTTTTGTGCTGCGCTTACTTGATCTTAAACAGTGTCTCACAATTGGACCATTTTGCAATTTAACCAAGGTTCAGCAATGGTTTAGGGTCACATTGTGGCATACAAACTCTACTGGAGTTTACAGAATGCTGAAATTGGAGGCAAGAGCTGCATTTTACCAAATATTCTCTCCCTTCTTTAAAAAAAAGCTCTCTTCTATTTTTATTTCTTACCCATTTCCTTGGTTCCCAGAATGATGGCCTCCAAAGGTCTCCAGAAATTTGAGTTATAGAGGTTTGAGGGGAAAGTATTCAAGTTATGGAGGTTTATACAGCATAACTTTGTTTTAAGAGGGATTCAGGAGAGATTATAGGTGAAAATTCTGACAAAAGGAGGTTTTTACTTTGGAAGGTTAGATTTAGCAAGATCAAACTGCACCTGAGGACCTAATGTGGCAAAGCACTGAACAAATTTGGCCAAACAAAATTCTGCTTTTTTTTCAAAGTAAAATGTAATTTAAGATATAGAGTCCGCTGGGATTCTTGACAAGTTCAAGATGCACCAAACTGTATCTTCAAAATGAAACTAAAAAAAATTGAAGTTCATGCGAGTCAAAATTTATCTTGCATCCAAATTTCAAGCTCTCTCAGTTGTCAAAATTTTTTGAGAAAGTTGCCTTGAATCATTCTGCTACAACCGCCAAAAAGCCAGCCAGTGAAAACCAGGAGGTGAATGGCCTCAGCCTAAGATGCAGGCATAAATTATCTGGCCACCAATCAAAAGGGTGTCAGCAATGTCTTCAAGGAAGGATAAATTATTCTTTGCACAAAACTCTTTATCATTCTGAGTCCACCTTTTCAGATTCAAGCAATTTTCAGATGCCTCAAGTGCAACAGGTCTTCAAAGCTTTCTGATGAACACCTATGATAGGCCCATTCCCATGGATACTTTCAGTTGGTTCTTCCTGGGGTACCACATCTCCCTTGCTACACCATCCCAGATGCACCTTCCCTGTCTCACTTAAAAGGAACAGAGAGTGAGACACAGTCCATCCCTTCCTTGGTGCTTACACAAGCTTTGCGCCTGTGCATTGTATAGGGGGGTAAGTCAGTGTGGAATGCGGAATTCGCGGCAGGGTGAATGCCCTGAACAGCAGTCCAGCGTTTTTGGCTGGTGACCTTGCCGTTAAGCCCCGTTGGTACGCTTATTCAGAACGGATCCGCTCCTTCTCTCTCTCTCTCTTTCTCTCTGGCTTTCTATCTTCCTTTCTTTCTTTCTTTCTTTCCCTCCTTCTCTCCCTCTCTCTCGCTCTTCGTTTTCTTCACCTATAGTACCTGTGTGTGTGTCGCACCGTTGTGTCCATTTAATCCGATTGCCATCAATCACTTGCAACTCCTATCCTCCCTAAATATATACTCCCTCCCCCGCATCGATTCATTCCATTTGACCACCCAAAAAAGAAGAAAAAGGAAATCACTCATAATCGTAATTTACAGAGGGAAATATTTGCAGTATCATATGCTGGTTATTGCTTTGGCGGTATGACCTACCTGTTGCGGTTAATAACGGTGCAGCAAAAATACAAATTTTATTTCTCCGGGGTATAAATTGTTTTTTTTTTTCTTTTCACTTGACCCAAAACTGGGAGCATAAATGATTGTGTCGGAATGTCCAATACAAGGTCGTGGGGGCTGTTTTATTTTTGGGAGGAAAAAAAAAAAACGTTGGTCGATCTTTGAATGGGTGATGAGGGAGCCAGGATATTTTTGAGACCTCCTTTGACCATTGAGAATGCAGAAAACTGCATCTTAACTTGTGTATTTTTCGACAAATTTTTAAAGCGTTTGTGTATTTCATTTGATGGAAAAGCAACTACGTATGTTTTTCCTCATGCTCAGTTAATGTTTTAATGTCGAACCAAAATGCACCAGCGAACATACAAAAGTGAATCGCTCGCTCGTCGAAAAATTTCGAGGGCTTTTGTCGAAGTTTTTTTCCGTTTGATTGTCCTGTAGCATTGATTGCTGGCTGCTTATGAACATTTGAAAGCAAGCATTTGTGCCTAGACGTAAATCAATCTTTGCAAAAACCATTTAAACCGTCATAAAAAAAACACACACACATCTAATATCTATATATCTATATACTGACTCTTTTAAAATCTGCGTGCTCGTCAGGTCAATTCATATAATTTCTTAGGGCATTCGAAACCATTCAAACCTTTCTGAGACCACTCTGTGCAGATTCATTCAATTGTTCCAGTCTGTAATTTCCTCTTTTGAACTTACAAACGAGATGGCCTCGGTTGTTTTTTAGAATACAATTTCTTGAAGACTCAAATCAAAAAATAAAAGAATACGTTTCAGAATATCATGATTGCCCATATCTAGTATGAGAATGAAAACATTCTGGAGCATAAATTCTCGCCTGTATACCCCTCGATGGAGAGAGAAAAAAAAACACTTACAGTTGGCGGAGCGAGAAACGACTCATAATTGCGACGTAATTAACTGAAAGGTTGTGTCTCGAGCGACGGCTGCAAAATAATAACCCCGAAGAAAGAACCAACTGCCAACACAGTTTCCACTTGACAAGGGGGAATTTTTCATCTCCCGGGAAAAATTTGAATAAGAGACGAGTGTCGTCGCGATTTCCCGCAGCACCCCCCTTTTTTTTCCGTCAACAGCACCAGCAGCTGCTTGCTTATTTCAACACTGAGAGAACTTTTCGAGCAACTGAGAAGTTTTCGGGGTAATTAAACTACGGCTTCCTGTTGTCCGGAAAACACTACCTTTTCCAGAAATATTGGGTGAAAACTAGTGCGTGGGGAATTTCGAGAGAGTCGGAAGGGAAATAATGGATTGGATTTTTGCGTTATTGGAACCGCACCGGGCGTGAAAATTTGTGGTGACTCCTATACTTTGGGCATTTCTTTTTTCTTCTTTTTTTTCTGTGTGTGTGTGTATGTTATTGTTGATGGTTTTAATAACAGGGTTTTGGCGCGTTGAATTTTCTCTCGTTTGGCAATTGTCCTTTTTATTCTTGATTTTGTTTTTCCTTCTCCACTTATTTACCTGATGGTGGCCGTGTGCTGCTTTGAGGTTGAGTCTGGGGAGTTGTCCACAAAAGCTCGGGTGTATTTGAGAAACCGCACGTGCAACAAGATCGACCCGAAGCCGCAACCAGACGCGATGAATGAATCGCGGGTTTCCCTTGACGCTTCCAACGAGGTTTTTTGAATCGCGTTTCTGTGGTGCCAAGGGGTCCCTTTTTTCCGCGGGGACTTTTGTGGTGGGTTAGGGTTTTGTCGTGGTTTCCGTTATTATTGAGATGTACGGTTTTCTAACCAGAACGAGCCTGTGATGATGATGAGTTGATGACAAACTCGAGTTTAGTTGGGCAGGAATGCAGTACAGGTCTTGGAATCCGGATGATACCCCTCGCAGGAATTTTGGCGCAGTAACTGATCACTTGAACCTCTTTTCTACCTTGAAAACTCCTCCTTCCTACATCAAAAAGATTGATGACACTCTGCACAAGTGACATCTACACACTATTACACGTGAAAACTATGCATCTTTCGTGATCGAAAGGATACGGCGGTTGTGCATTGAGCGACATCTAACTTTTTAAATAAAGTCTGTTTCAAGAAACTAGCATCATTTTCCTCAGGTGTCGCTAAATCCTCAGGTCTACCCCATTTCCAATACTCGTACTATACAGTATAGGCAATGCAAAATTGTTTATGATGCGTTCGCAACAATTTGAAGATTCCTAATATAGTTTTGCAGATGAAATCAGGAAAAAGTCGTCTATTTTCTGGAAATGTTCCGTAAATGTCTGAAATGATCGCATCATCGCCGAAATTAATTGGGTGAAAGTGCACAAGAATGAGCTGATTAGTGGGAACATCAAAATTTTCATTTCGCCATCCTCGAAATATTTTTCCTCAGAATTCGTTGAATTGTAAATTTCACGATCGTGAAAAATGTGCACAAAGGAGTTTTCTTTACAGATATCTGAGAAAACCTGAAATACTGTATATCACCCCAATGCCACGTGTGACTGAAACTACAGTACAGTAATTTTAAAGGAATCCATTCATTCTTAGTGATACGTCAGGCGGCCAATTTGTTTTTCTATTGGCATGTTTTTTCTGAAGACCTTGTTTTAGCGTGAAAATGGATGTCATTGGACTATTTGCGATAATTGTGCATCAGATTTGCACGGCAAAAGAATCATCACTAAAACGATTCAAGAAATTCTGCAGCTTAAATAATATTTCATTTTCCCTCGTTCGCTCTTTACAGTGAGGACCTTGTTACTGATGAACTTGACTGACTACTGTGAAGAATTGTATTATCCGAGAATCGTAACAGTGCATCTGAATACGATAAAATGGTCAATTTTGACTCGAATTATAGTACTCTGTTAAGCATTTCGGAAGAAAAGTGAAGTTTGATTTTTTATTAAAACCCGATCATCATCATCCGGAAATTCTTTTTTCTAGTTGTGACTTCTTTATGCTCTAGCTGAATTTTCGACATCGCCAAAAATTCCATTTATGTCCTCATTTTCTCCGAAACAAATGGAAAAAAGAAAGAAAAAGAGAATGGAGTATATTTTCAAAGTAACCCTGAGAAATATTAACGTCTCCAGCAGACTCGACACGCAGCTCGGCTGCATAGATCCAGTCCCTGCAGACTTGAAACCCCCCTCCTCAGGCAGCCGCAAGTGATGAAACCCATATAGCACACACACACACACACACACACACATACAGAAATGGTCCCTGGGTCGGGAACCCATAGCATGTCGCCCTGCTGCAGAATTAACGCTCGGCTTGCCAGGACCGACAGGAAACAAATGGGCAACCAGGGCAAATAACTGCTCAGGGAGAAACCCGTCGGGTTTTCTCCAGCCCGCGAGGGAGACGAACAACCCTACTACGAGGAGAATCTCGGCAGCAGATTTTCCGGTGGGAATTCCGGTCTGTGCATCCTATGGGTTCTTCTGCTGGCTGCAGTTATATATGCTGTCCGACATATATACGCCTTATTCCGAGGGATTCATTCCCAAAGGGGGAAAAAAAGAAGAAGAAAATAAGAAAACCGCCCACTTTCTTTGAATTTGTATTTCTCTTTTTTTTTTTTGCTTCAGTGACCCCTCGTCTCTGCTGGTGCTTGTTGTTGAAGCAGAGCACGTGTCGTCGTCCACTGTATATACTGCCCGCAACCCATATAGTGAAACCCCGCTGGAATATTTGCATCTTCTTGTTTCTCTTCTTCGGGGAGGTTGTAAATCGAGAACTAATCAAGGTTGCCAACAACACGCCTACCAGCGAGCTATACAGGTCCCGGGGTGCTTGTAAATCCTCGTATACCCCTTTTTCGTGCCGAGTGTATTCTACGTTTTCCATAGCCTTTTTTTTTAATTCTGTTTTGTATATGAGCCTTTATCGCAGAGGGCTTGAAAAAAAAAACCATGAGTGATGTTTTGAGGCTTTATTTTATTTTTTCTTCTGTGAATTCAAGTTTTATTTTCGCTGGATTACGCAGTATATGTGGAGTCAAAGTTTTTGGAATCAACAGGGATTAATAAACAGGCTTTGACGAAAGCGTTTGTTTGTCCTTTGTACTATTTTATTATATTTTTCGTTTTCTTCTTCTGCAGCAGTCGCACAAGTGATTTCAGTATATTCTTGGTCAGGTAGCTAAATTCGCTCAGAAATCAATCACATACGTGGGCGCTTCTCTCTACAACGAAATTTAAAGTACCAGAAAACATCGCTGTATTGAGAATTTCGTTGTTTGGAAATAGGAGAGAGAGAGAGAACCCTGTGGAAGCACAAAAGAAAATAGTTATGCAGAGATATAATCGTTGTTGGCAAGGTCTTCGTATATCGAGAGTGTCCACTCGTAGAACGAAAATAAATCTTGTCAATAGCAGGGGAATCTTTTTTAGTAGAACTCAATGTCAATAAATAGTTTGGAGCAATAATCGTCACTCCAAAAATTCAAAGCATCATTTGTTCTGTTTTATAGAATGTTGATTGAAATTCTAAAAAATTTGGACTGTAAAACAAATTTCCACGCAGTGGTGTAATGAAATCGTCCAAAGATATTTTTTACTGAGAAAAATAGTTCTGGTGAATTAAAAAGTAATGAAGGATAATTCCGCTGGAATTATTCCGAAAACATTCGAGCATTCACCGTGAATTTATCGTTGCATTTTTCGTCAAGACAAGGAGCCATCCACTCAAGTATAATACTATGGTCTATTTTTATTTTTTGATTTTAATGCGAATCTCGTTTTGGCTTCTAAATATATATATACACCGAGCTGGAAAATAGGAAAAGGGTTTCTTCCGTCTTTTTCCTTCTGTTAATCCTCAAGGGACGTAACAGTTGTGCAGCAGAATGCAAGTGGGATCGTTAGTATGATTTACGGGTTTCGCTCCTTTATTTCGGTGCCCTGTGTCGTTCTGCTTCGTTCTCTTCTTATCCCCTTCTTTCCAGACGGAATAAATGCTTTGGTCAAGAAAGAAAAAGAAGAAGAAGAAGAAGAAAAAAGGCAGCTGGAAACTGTTGTGAGAGCAGAGGGCGGAGGGGAGGGCATGGGTTCGGTTGTTCTTGTGCGAGGCCGCAGCGCGGGTTGCCTCAGATCCCCGTCTCCGTCTTCGACGTCGTCGCGGGTCGTCGAGTCGACAGCGGGGGATCCTCGATTTCCGAGGATCCCTGCCTGTTCCTCCTTCCATGGCTTCACCAAGGCGGAAAACTCCCTCTTGTTCTCAGGATGCCATGTGCTCGGTTTAACTTCCTGCCAAGGAAAAATTCCCCCGGGGGGTTAAAATGTGCGTCGCTTGCTGATTTTTTTTTTCTCGACTTGGACTCACTTTTACAGTACTGTACTATACAGTACATTAATAAAATTATTTAATTTCAACAGAGATCATTTCCTCGTCATTAGCCTAATGATTTGTTATTCGTCCATCAGTTTTAAACGGAGGATCCCATGAGATCTTCCATGAGATCCCCGTATAAAAGCAAATTTCTACTTAATTCCGACAAATAATTCTTCGACTTGAAGGCTTTTGACGTACTGACAAATAATTGGAACTGCGGAAAAAAAATCGTCAATCACAATTTCATTACCGAATCCGCTTTTGATAATATGCACCCCTGAAATTATTTTTGCATGCGCAAAATTCAGCACATGTCAAAGAAACGAACGTTTGCGTCGAATCCTTTTACTTCATCACGCAGCTATTTCGTTAATTCTAAATTGAAAATCGGCGCAATTAATTAGTTCCTCGGGTAATTTGGAATAAAACTTGCGGACTACTTCGCCATCACTTTTACACAACTTTAGTATCTTTGCTTCTGCCAAAAACGGAATATGTCAAGCGATGTAAACGGTATCGAAGCTCGATAAGATGTCGCCACATCCGCACGCAGCTCTCCTCTCGTCGAAATATAATAATCGGCAAAAACCTGCAACAAACCAAACAACCTTGAACTTACCAAAAGCCGGAAAATTTTCAGTGGACAATCAAACAACCTTGACAAAGGGATTTCAGGAACTAGTTACGGAACCCGTTACTTGAAATCCCCAACACAAAGTAGCTGCTGAAAAACGACAAAACCGATCAGTTGATTCCGAACTTTCGAATGCGATGCGTGTCTGAAATAAGTGCCTCGATTCTACTGCGAATTTACTGTACTTATTTGTACTTGTGTTTTCTGTGAACGCGAGCCAATCTTGAGGCTCAGCCTTGGCCGCAAACGGCCTATTATTGTGCGCTTGAATTATTTCTGAGTTCGTTTCTTCTTCTTCTGCTTTGTTTGGGGAGTCTTGAGGACCCACAACAAAAGGCACTGAAGATCTCCGTCCAACCCAGTTTGACGAAGTTAAGCATATTTGTTGAATTTTTGTGTCAATTTTTCTCATCGGAATTGATTTGCATTCATTTGAAAGTTCAAATATTTTGCTGCCTCGTCGATTGACACTTTCATCCCAAGTACAGTACAGTACAGTACAGTACATCCGAAGAAATCTCTTTTTGTTACAAAATAAACTGAAGTGAAATGTTTTGTGGTCTGCCTTGTATATGCGCACGTACGTATAGCTATACTGTACTTGGGTTTTTTCATGGAGTGAGAGAAATAATGCCAAGTATATATATATATATACTATTGTATACGTATATATGCTCTCAATTGCCACGTTGGAGGCTCTTGTTGAATGAGCAGGCGGGAATTTTCGGTGAAAGGGGATCCCCGGATCCTCGCCTCCTGCAAAGATCTCGCGTCAAGAAGGAAGGAAGTGGGGCTGAAGATTTCCATCTCTGCAGCGGGCAAGTTTGTGTGCGACGCTGCTGTCGACAGCAGGCATGCAAGCAAGCAAGCAGCAAGCAGGCAGGCAAGCAGGCAGGCGTTATCGCCAGGAGCCAGGGCGCGAGTGAAATTCCGCATTCAGGCCCAGACTCGGCAGCACCCAGCACATTTCCAGGCCTTGACTCCATTTCCCACGTTAGTCATTTTTCCCGTTACACACACACATGTCGGAGAATGAAAAGCACGCGTGGTGATATAACGCCGTCCATCAAACACGGGGATTTGGCCCATGCAGTGATGCCCCCCGGGTGCGGGATTAGCCGGCGCGGGGAATTTATCCCAACATTCACCCCCTTAAAAATTTTTTTATTTTATTTACTTATTTAATCTTTGTATTTTTTTCAAAGGGCCCGCCTGTTGCTAAATTGTTTGGCCAACACGTACGCCTTCAACGGTCGTCAAAACAGGACTCGTCCCCTATCTCTCATCTTGCGTGTTTTTGTTCCCTCCGATATATGACATGAAAAACCCCCTCGTCGGCATCCGCATCCTCTGGCATCTTATAATTCTCACGGAAAAAGCAAAGCGCATTTTCGGATTAGTCCATCATCCGCATGTCCAGTGATTTACTTTTATTTATTTTTTATTTATTTATTTTGCATCGTCCCGTGCTTGGAATGTGTGTACAGTATGTTGCACTCAGCACGTATAAACTGTGCTGGAGGGGTAGGGTTTTCGGGTGGGGACGGGGGATGATGATGCTGAGGATGATGATGATGATGCTGCGAGCAGTAGCAGCAGCAGCAATAATGACGGGTCGGCATTGATCCCGGGGCGCGTGTGACGTATCCCCCGTGATTATATTGAGCGCGGCGATAAAATGGAAGCCGCCCGTTTGTGTCCCGGCCCGTTTCCTAGACCCCCCGGCGGGGGGTCGAGATTGCAGTCATATGTGGGGCTAGCAACAAGTCAGCGATCGAGGGCGGTTATTTATCCGTGTCCAAAGGGGTAAATTATTATTTTTTCTTTTCTTTTTGAGGTACACACAGCAATGTTGTACCGCATGTGTAGAAAGAGGGACGTAGTGTTTGGAACGCGCACCGGGTATTGCTCAATTGAGTAAAAGTCTGCAAGCTCTGAGGTTATGCCTCTTCAGGAAATTATACGAATTAAGCGGATTGAAAAAAAATGTGATCAATCTTGATTGCTTAACAAGGTACTTGCTCAAAGAAGCACAATGTGCCTACAGTAATGTCCTCTGGAAGTTCAACAAAATCTAAACTGAGTACATAAGATACTTGAATTTAAATAGTGTTTCAAGACACTTTCTCTCGATTTTATTCGGGTGATGAAGGTCAAAGCTGCAAAAATGTGCATGTGTGACAAAACGTCATGCTCAATTCGAAAAGTAAATGTGTAAAACCATGTACTCGTGTACGAGAAACAGCGAAAAACGGATTTTGCGAAGACATGTATATAGATAAATTAATTTTGAACCTGAATTTACGTTCACATACTGTACTTGAATATGATAAGCACGTATTTTTTTCTGTTTCGAGATTTTGCCGAGCTTTATGCGGCACTTGACGTGTATTTCAAATTACAAGTACGAGGTTCAGTTCAAATATAATTATCGAGACTAAAACGAACCGGACGTTCGATTCTCCGTGACAATGGTTATCTTTTTCGGTAGAAACCCAAGAATGTGGTGCAATTTATCTTTAATTAGCTGATTATTGAATCGAATTCATGAATAATCGTAATTTTCTGGAACGTTCATTAAATTTTTTCTACTACGATTGAAAGTCTTGGTGAAGGCACCTCATTTGTATACCAGATACATTTTAGTCTATTATTCTAAATCATGGATGATCATAAATGTTTAGAAATACGACACATGAAAAGCTAAATTGTCGCGAAACTGTTTCTCTAAATTCCTCGACTTTTAAATTAAGGGTACTGCATTTTTTTATGTGGTCCTTCTTTATTCTCCCCTTGCTAAACATTTCTCTGTTGAGCTATCTGTTGACAATTCATACGCATTTCAAGAAAAGTGCTTCTAGTTCTGAAATTCATCAGAAGGTAGGCGTAAAAAAATCAAGTCAGTTAAATCCCACGTGATGACGAGCTCTATACACGTCCGATGCGTGCTAAAATAAATTTGAATATGCACGCGGTACTTTTGAATAGGAAAATCGAGAGAAATTGCAAGAAATGTATTTTACCTGCATCAAAAAATAAATAATAAAAAGCTGGGCCATTCTCAACTGTAGTCGATATGCATCATCACAGCATTCACACGTTTTTATCTTCACTGCTGATTTAAACAAAATGACATCGACCTCCATTCACCGCAGACCAGAGTTTCGGAAAGTTCCATTTTCGGTACCCGATGAGAGGGCACGAGTTTTCATGCCCGGGGCTCATTATGCAGAACCCGCGGGGAACTCGTGCAGCACCCGATGAGGGAGGGCAAAAATGCTGCGCCAGAAACTTGCGGGCAGCTGCGGCGATCCAGTGTGGGATCCCCCCCGCGAAACCCGGACCGACTGCTGCTGCTGCTGGACGGGTTCCCTTTTTCGCCCAACTTCCGTATATATCCCATATATTATATATATGCTTTTGCTTTGCTTTGCTTGCTTGCTTGCTTGCTTGCTTCCTGCTGTTCCGGAGGCGAGCAAATCCGACCCATAGTCCCCTCCATCATCCCCCAACGTCCTCCATTCATGGGTCAGCAATCGATTGCCTTTTCTCTCACATCCCCCCCCCCTCCACCGTCCTCTTCTCCTGTTTATTTGTGAGCGTTCGCAATTTTTTTTTTGGCAGGTCGGGGACAAAGCCTGCTGCTGCGTGGAGGAGTACTGGTGCAGGAAATCGAAACCTCGGTCCAGGTTTATTCGCGCTTTGCAAGAACCTGTTGTTCAACGTGGAAAACCAAATGAATGAAAAATTAAATCAAGTTATGAGGGTGATGGAATATGAGTTCAGCAGCAACAACAAAAATCGTAATGACTTGAAATCTTGCCTCATATGAACCAATACTTGTATTTAAAATAATTCTGGCCACACACGTTGTGTCTTCCTGTGACACGAAAAATGTGGTGATTTACATTTTTACCCAAATCGGCGGAAGTCTTAATGATTTACGGATTGCAGAATAAAATCCCACCTTTTCCAGGTGACTGTTGAGTGATTAAAAAATCTTTGTAATTCCAGATTGTCAAATGTTTGAGCTGGAAGAAACAGAAAAAAATCTGTACCATATGAACTTACAATCCACGAAACAGAACAGTGAAATTTGAAATATCTCACAAGAAATGAGCGTATTCTACAGTATAAAGTTTTTAGTTAAGCGATTTTTGCTTGAATAACACAGTCCGACCGGGTTCTGAAATGTTTTCTGCTTATATGCTTTACATCAACAACGACAACAAAAAAATTCCACGCACAAGAAAAGGACAAGTGAAAATAAATTGTCAAGACACGCTTATTCGAAAGCTGTTTACGCATTGGAAACCTTAACGATCCACCCCCGTGTTATGTTTGATCTCCAACGAAAAGCGGCTATCCGCGGAGCTTTAAAGTTTTCCCCAATGATCATCAATCGTATTTCGATAATGAAGCTGAATGCAATGTCAGGGATTTCCAGCTGTGCTGTCAGCAGCGTGTGTGCGAACTTTCAGCAGTGTCGATACTTCGATCCGCACCACTCCGTCAGCAGCAGTCGATGTCCGTTCCATGGAAATCACTCTTTCCGTTTCCCGCATATGTCACTAAATTGCAAAGAAAGAAAGAAAAATTGAACGGACTGAAAACACATATAGAATAAAAAGGAGAGTGATTGCGCTTTTTTGTCTCGCAATAAGCCCACACGCGGTCCATTTGCCATAATATCTCTCAGATTCCCACATACCGCCAGAGTTGAGTTGAATATATATGTACGTGGATATTCCTCACCAGCATCAGGCTCCTTTCTTTTTTCCTTTCTTTCCGTTTTTATATACACATGTTCCAACACACCCCCCTGCTTCTCCTTCTCTTTCTCGTCCTTGTTCTTGTTCTTGTTCTCATGTGCAGACAAAATGCCGACCCCCGTTTCTGGCTGATCCCCCGCCAGGAGACCTCCGTCAACTGTCACCCCGAACATCCCAGCGGTATAAATTGCAAGCGCGGGGATCAAATTGAGTGGAGGGGGGGGGGGGATGTGGGAGAGCAAAGCAAAAAGGGAGACAGACGAAAACCTGACGGGGGTCGAAATTTAATAAAAACCGCCTTCCAAAACCCCCCCACCCCACATCCAGCCTTCAGTAGCAGTAGGCGGAAGCAAATTGGAGAAATGCTTCCGAAAATAAATTCCGGCTGGAACCGAATCCGACGCGAGAACCTTTTCTTTTATTTTTTTCCCCCGAAGCAATTTTCCTCGACAGCGAGAATAAGCCGCCGTTTTTATAATAAGTGCTCCTGGAAATCGTCCACCTTCCTTTATTCTTCTTCTTCAAGCCCGGAAATGGCATCAATTCTTCCTTGGGGACTCGATAATTCAATTTGCAATTTTAAAAATTTCGATACAACAACAACAACACCAACAAAAAGAGAGGAGAGGAGGAGGAGGAGGAAGCGATCATGCCCGCAAGAGATTCCGATGCGGGAAAAGAGCTTTCAGCCGTGAGTTAATGAAAAAAAGAAGACGAAGAAGAAGAAGAAGACGAGGAAGGAGCAGGAATAAGGGACGTGATATTGCGGGGAAAGGATCCTCGTCCGGAAAGGATCCCTTTCCCAGCCGGAGCCGCGTTTCAATCTCGAGTTTCCAATATCCGCCGAACACCGCTTCGCACGCCTCAATAACCGCCGCGGATTTTCCTGGGCTAAAGGTTCTCTTCTTCCCCTCGCCGCCCCCGATTGATTCCTGCGCCGCTATCGCGTCCCACTGCGTCCAAACTTCATATCGAATCCCACCTTATATTTCCTCTCTTTTCCTCCTTTCTTTCTTTCTTCCTTTCTTTTTTTTCTTTCTTGTCTTACTCCCTTTATTTCCTTCCTTTCTTCAATTCAGGAAAGTCAGCAACAAAAGAGTGATTCGACTATTC
This sequence comes from Notodromas monacha, assembly GCA_905338405.1. Classification (NCBI taxonomy): domain Eukaryota; kingdom Metazoa; phylum Arthropoda; class Ostracoda; order Podocopida; family Cyprididae; genus Notodromas; species Notodromas monacha. The sequence goes on along the minus strand of CAJPEX010001185.1, from coordinate 32,266 downwards.
AAAAAATAAAAATTAAATATTCAGTCTGACTGCTAAACTACGATCGAGACCCACCCCATCACGAGGAAATCAGAGCATATTTTCATAGATAATCCATCGAGATTTTATCTACAGCATATCTAGCTATTCCAGATATAATTCAGGTAATAATAATAAAAAAGAGGGGAGTTCTCATTCGAGCTCTGTGAATTGAATCCTCCTGCTGCTTTTTAGGTCAAGAAAATATTTCCCGAGGATTATTCGTCGCAAAACATTATAAGACAGCCATAAGTGTAAGCTGCTGATGCGAAACACTCTTCGAACTTGGAGAAAACTGGGACTCATTATGGTTATTAATTCGGTGGTAATGTCATATACTTTTCTGACAAAATTGTATACATTCCGCAAAAAAGCAATAATCGAATGAATGTATTGCCGTATTTCACACATGATCATTCAATGTCGTGCCTTTAATGCTTGTTGGTTTAAAATTTCCAATTTCTACCAAGTGAATTTCATGACTTTATACGCAGCATGGATACCACACTGCTATTTATTTGTGCAGCAGCATATGTGGGACGCTTTTGAATAGCTTCCGAGTAATTTTAAAAATTTTTCGAAACGGTTGCCATAGAGACTGAGCATCAGCATTGGGATCCTGCAACAGAACGAGGAGAAAAATATAGGCCAGATAGATAGATAGATAGATATACCATATGATACTGCTGGGCTGGATCGAGGATGCAAAACCACACGCAGGATGGGAGGTGGAGGGATCCTCGTTTGCCAGCCAATGGCACCGAAGGGATCCCTCCGCCAGCACACCACAAACCACAAAAGCATGCGCCGCAAGAAATGCGGGGAGAAGCATATATACTGTACATGTATACATGGTGTGCTGAGAGAGAGAAAAGGTGGGCAAACCACGGGAAAGGCATTTGCTGCGGTCGCATGTATGTGTGTGTGGGGGGGAGAAGGAGAATTTGAGGGCGTCGACGCTGTCACAAAAGTGGGTTCGTGTTTCTCTCTCTCTCTCTCTCTCTCTCCCCCACCTCAGAATACCGCAACCCTGACGATAACTGGGCGTTGTTGTTTTTTTCCCTCCTTTTTGTGGCTAGTCTGTGGTTGGACCGCGCGCTACTTTTCCTTCTGCCTCTCGTTGACGTCGGATGAACATGAGGGGGGAGAGAGAGAGAAATATCCGGGGGTTGTGTGTGTGTGGGGGTAAACCGCAACCAACACGACCTGTGTGGTTGGGTGTGTGTTTATTTCCGGGGTCTGCTTTTCCCCCCTCTCCATATGTCTGTCTGTCTCTCGCGGGATCTTCAGCATGGCCGCCCTTTCAAGACCGGGTTCCGCATCATCCCATATAATATTCCATATCACATAATTCATAAAATGCAAATAAGTTAGTTCTTTACCAGATGCAGTACTCGTACGTTCTCCTTACGAATGATTGGAAAGCATCGTGAATCATTCAAAAAATTGCAAATTTTCGCATTATTCTGTCGTCATGCGGCGTTCATTGAAATCATATACGAGCGAAAGTGCTAGAGATATCTTAACAGATATAAATGTGGAAATAAAAGACACAGGCAATTTTAGTATTGTCCAGATTTAATTGTGTTCGTTTTTATATTTTATTCCCGAACACCATTCGGGAATACTTGAAATTGTTTCTTAATTTGAAGAGATTTATTTTATTTTTTGGACACTGAAATTCGGGCGACGGCATTTCCAAAATTACAGTGGGATCGAAAAAACAAACAAATGAATATGGCTTTGGTAAATTTCCTATAAAAATTATCTTCAATCGTGACACTCTGGATCGCGTAACTTCTTGCTCATCACTCTAATATTGGAATTTTACGACAATCTGAACCTTCTGTTCCACTGATGAATTGGAAATTTTAAAGATCCGCGCTTTAAATGAAAAAATATGCTTTCAGATCTCAGACATGATTGTCACCAGCAAGAAAACGTTTAAAATAAATATGAATTTGTGGAAATACTCTCGCTATGTTGCAGAATTCATAATAAAATATAAAGGTATGGAAGGTAAATTTCATTTGTTCACAGCACGGTTGAACGTTTTTATTTTATTTTCAACACTCTGTATTCTAAACCTGGGTTTAACAAGACGAAATAAAAGGTTCATTCAGGAGTATGCATCCAATCTTTTTGTAAACTACATCTCGGGCATTATTAAATTCTTCGGGGGAAAAAAAACTTGAATGCTTCTCATTTGCTGCTGTTTTTGGATGCGGTTGGCGTGACGCGAGAAACGCTTTATAACAATAATGATAATGATGGTGATTCCACCAACAACCAACAATAAAAAAAAAACAGGGAATAAAAGATGCGATTATATATACGGTGGGACTGATGGTTGTGCTGCACTCGGGCTTAATTGGAATCTCGCGATCAATTAAGAGATTGGGCATCGGAAAAGGGCGGGGGTATAGATAGAAGAAAAGCGCGTTTGTCACGATCGCCCGATTCCCCGGCTCTCATTACCGCGTTTCCCGCGGGCCAACAACACGCGTCTCGCCGACGTTGAGCGATAATTAAACGCGGGGTTCTCTGCTCCGTGTGTGTGTTTATATTCCCGGGTTGCTTGCGAACCCAGAGGAGGAGAAGAAGAAGAAGAAGAACAAGATGAGCATCGAACGAGGAGCCCCGGCTGCAATTAATGGCGCGCCGGGGCCTCGAGGAAATCTTGTTAGCTCTCGAGGGAACTTCATCAGCCCAGCAGTGATTCCGCGGCCTCTGATGCTGGGCTGCGTCAATGTTTGTCGACTCGCAGTCCTACCAGCAACGAAAAGGCCAGCGTCCTCTTTTTTTTTTTTTTCTTTCAATCTCGGGATACATTTTTTGTTCTAATTTGAAGAAGGCGGATACAGAGATGAGATGGTATACAGCTAGCTTGTAAACTGGACGTGAGGAACAGAAACAAAGAAATGCAAAATTACTGTATCGGAATCGTGTTATACTATTGGCGATTTAAATTGGGTCTCTGCGGATGAGATCAAGTCTAACATATCACAGCTAGTATAGAACGGACGAACCGAAAAGGAACGCAGTTTTCAAAATTTCATTAAGTAAAAAAATTAAAACAGATTTGCACAGGAGACTTTTAATTTAATAGGAAAAATATATTTACAGTATTCACACAATAGAACAGTAGCCCTGATATATCTGATCACATTTCTGGCTTTATTTCCTTTCTCTTTAGCTTTATCTACCAAAGACATAACCCCGCGCTGTTCGAGCATTTTTTTTTTTTTAATTCGAATCAACAAGTTATTTCTTTAGTTAATGTCGAGTGGCGAATGTGGAACTTCTTCTTCCGTGAGCCTTGCCAAAATCGAGTTTGGAGAACCTCTCACTGATGAAGTATGGCTTCCTCGATTGCAATTTTTTGACCAAGAAATAATCTTATATAAATATGTTCCACATTTTTTACAACGCGTAAATTTTAAAATTAGAAGCAAGTAAAAACTCAATAAATGGGGTAACTTTTCTATGATAAATTTGAAAATTGAAACAGCAGTCTAAAATCATATTCGTGGGATTTTTAATATTACATTCACAAAAAAGTGTCCAAATTTGATATAAAAAATCTTTGATAAATTTTTTTTTCTAATTTCAGCATTCGAAGGTTGCTCAAGATGCTCAGATTTCTGAATGGCATTCGTGGGTTTTCCCTCTAACTCAAAAAATACAGTATATTTACGCCATCCAATCCTGCTGAAGCTGATCAGTAGATTAGCAGGCCAAACACAATGAGCTATTGATTTTTTGCTGAATTCCCATTTTCAAACCGCTTTCCGGCATCTCTTTAGTTTTTAAGCATGTAAATCAACATCAGCTCCAAATAAAATAAAAATGGAACTTATTTTTAGAAATTTGTAATGTGGACCATAAGTTCTTAATTCTTTAGTGATTGCAAATATCAAGAAACGATGATCGAAATCTGAATTTTTTTTATTTTGGAGAAAATCATGGCGGAATATCATCGGTACCTCTTAAAGTTCTGACTTGTGACATGGAGCGTGGAAAAGAATGAAATTAGCCGCAAAAAAAAAAAAAATCCTCGCGTTGGCTACGATTGCATCGTTTGCTTTTTTCGAGGTACTGTATAATCACGCCAAGTTTTCAGCATGAGTTTAATTTCCTGGCTTGTCCTGTATGTGCAGTACTTCATTGTTTTTAACTAGCAGGAAACGCCTTCAAACTCACTTCGACTGCAAGGGAACTCGTTTTCACAATATTTCGGGAATTAATTCGCGCTGCTCATCCAGTAAAAGTATTGATGCACCAATAAACTTTTATACTGTTCTTTAAATAAAATCCAGTTGAACTGGCCATCGTTCATGAGCAACACACGGAGAACGACGACACTGCAGGGGATTGAATAATTGAGGCCGGGAAGCCGAGAGCGGGCTGAAAATCTATATGTTCATATGTATATATTATATATATATATATATAAAACACAAAGCGCCATCGACAGCAGACCGGGGAGGAATCTTTCATGTCCCCCGTTGCTGTCCCAAGTGGTTCTAATAACGCGGACAGGACAAAAGAGCCGCGGGTTCGGAGGGGGGATCCTTTGAGGAACGGATATATATATATACAGTAAAAAGAAAGCCACCCTATACTCTCTGAAAAAATGGGGGGATCCTCTTCGTCCTCGCAGAGAGGATGAAAGATAAAAAAAAAAAAGCGCGTAAAATACGGCTCTGAGTAAGGTTAAGCGGCGTACCACTGCTCGTTCCACCCAGTGGCACGAAAAAGAGAGAGAGAATAATATAAAAGGGCCGGGTTTTCCCTCTGCCGGGTTCGACCCGCGGGCCCGCAAAACTCCTGCCACCACCGACAGCAGTGCCAGCTGGACTTTTCCGATTCCACGACTCAGTACATTATCGAAAATTTGAATGCTGTATTTCGGAGAAATTATCGACATGAATAAGCAATTTGCACCAAGAAAAAAAAATATCTTGGCATCCAAATGTCAAGTTCAATCACAAGTTTTTCCGGAGTCTCGGAACATTTATTTCTCATTTCATACCAAAAACTTCAAGATAAAGAATAAAAAAAAATATGGGCAAACTCTGGAAAATAACCGTCGTCTCTCAATATTTTTTTCGAGTATAATCCTCAAAAAAGGACGGACATTATCCACTCATCCCCTTCCCAAGCGACAAAATCTGATTCTTGGCATCTTGCCAGAATTTATCCACATTACACTTTTCGTAATTGAATGTTCGCAATTTCCTGTTTCCTAAAAAGTGGAGCCTAAAAAGTCAAGGCGATCGTTATCTAATATAGCTCTCTCTCTCTCCGCAGTACTTTTTTCTTGCATCACCCGTGATTCGTGTGACTCGTTGATTCGTACTTTTATTCTCATCTTGCGCTTCATTAACTAGATGTCGTTGTCTTTATATTCATCAAGAAAGAGTTGAAAAAAGGGGAGGAGGAGGTTATCAGCGCTTGATGAGCCCGAGCTCGCAAATATTTGATGAGTTGGAAGGACTGGCGAATAAGAAGAGAAGGATACGGGGGGGAGGTTGGAAGCCACCGTGTGTGGGAAACAGTTGATCCCTGGGACCCCGTCTCGGGGTCTGCCTAGAAACTCGGGGGGCTTAATCTTTTTAATAATGAAGGAGCCCCTAGGTCCTTAATCAGCAAGAAAACCAGAGTTGAGGGCGCGCTTGTTTCGCCGCGCGCGGCTTGATGAGGTCGCCTGGGACAAAGTGCTGCGACGGGGGGGATAAGAATAAGAACCCTCTGCATCGTGGTGGTGTGCTGCTGCTGCTGGTGGTAGTGGTGGTGGTGGTGGTGGTGGTGGAGAAGGTTTTTTGCTCCTGCTCCTCTTGATGCTGCTGCTGCTGCTCTTTTCATTGCGCTCATGGATCAACGCCTCGGCCACGGACCGGAACGTCGGCTTTTCCCCTTCTCTGCGTACATCTCCTCTCATGCCTTCGCCTTTTCCTCTTTGCTATATACTCGTGCATACTGCGACACAAAAAAAAGAAAGAAAACGTTTATATCATATACCAAAGCAGCGAGAGAAGAAAAAAAAACCCCGTCTTTCTCGAGTGACGCTATTCCGAAAATCCAAGCGTCGTTTCATTCGCAGACGAAATTCAAAATTGGCGTGTCACAATCAGGAAAAAATTGATGATAACCGCTCAAAAAGTCACTTCTTAATTATATGAGAACAGTCATATACGGGGCAGACCAGTGAAAAACATCAGACAAACATTTATAAGGATATATTCGAAGCATTAAAATTTACAAGCTTGAAAAATAAAAGAAACAAATATTCATCTTTGTCCATGTTTTTAATGTTATACATTGGTTCGGTGGACACGGGCATTTGAAAATAAATTGACAGACAAAAATGGGGCGTTTCACTGCTTTGACACTTTTGCTTGACCAGAGCACTGCTTCTTTTTTTATTGTGTGAGACAATTTTTGCATGGGAATTTCGAACCGACCAGGTATAAATTGAGAGAAATATTTTATTAATATTTCAACAACAAAAATACGAGGAGATTTCAGATCAAGGAAAACATGATTCACTTGTGCTGTGCGTATTTGAACAAAAAAATGTTTTTGGTGAATCGCCGTGGAAACATCTCTGACCCATTTCGAGTTTCTTCGGAATGTCTCTAAAGAAATTTTCAATTGCAGTACATCAAGTAGTTCAGCTGAGGTAATTATTTCGAATCATTTTCTGCGATACATTTTGACACCAAGTGGGAATTTCCTGCGTGACTTTGAACAAACTGCGGGACATTCGGTTCATTTATTCGTCATATTCCCTTGATCTCTCGAGACAGGATAGTACAGTCGTATTTCGGTTTTGCAAAGGAACAGCCGGAAGTGCAAGGGGTTGAGAAATGAGGACTGGATTTCCAGCTTCCGTCCAGGGATTTCAAACCAGAAAGATAAAATGGGTGGGGGATGAAGAAGGACGAGGCGGAAAAGGAGAGGAGCTGTACATATATATATATATATACATATATACATATACGTATGTATAGAGGATGCCCATGGCGCAGAGGGGTTTCCATCTGCGTCATGCTGATGGTCTACCACACCCATGCCACCCGGCATTAATTTCCAGGGCCGGGGGTCGGTTTCCTTCCCGACCCCCGGCCCACACTTGATCTCTCCCCCCTCCTCCTTCATCCTGCCTGCCTGTGTGCGGCCCCGACGTCGACGATCAGATCTCTGATCTCCGCAGGATCCCCTGTGTCCGTGTGCCTCTTCTTCTTCCTCCTCCTCCTCCTCCTCCTCTTTGTCGTCCTCTTGCACGACCGCCATCTCTGCCTCCTTTTCCTCTGCTGCTGTGACCACCCAAATGCTGCAGGGCGCCATTCCCCAACTGAGTGCCAGAAGGGAAAACTGAACGAGACACTCAACTGAACAAATACTCTACTCCAGAGTTCACATTAAAAATAAAGGTTCTATTGGGAGCCCACACAAAAAAAAATGTGGCGACATTCGGCATTTTTTTAATATTCTGTATTTTTAAATGATATCTCAGATACCATTTCGCCAAAATTCAAATGACTGCGCGTCTTACTTTTCTTCATCTTCTATCAGTAGTCAGCGTCTCGTCAAAGAATGCTTGGATAATTGGTATTTGGAAATTGAAGTTCTACGAATAAATTACGGTAAAAAATACTCTGGAAAACTTCGCAAAAAATGTCAAGGTTTCTCTCACCAAGTTCGTCCTTTACAAATTCTCTCTTCCTTTTTTTCTGATGTGACAGGTAAAATAAATAATTCCTTGCCAAATTCGATGTCTGATTTTCATTTTCAACAAACAATTCCTCTTTAATTCCAATGAAGACAGTTGGAGAAAATAGAAATCTGAGTTGAGTTGGATAGCGCTCGGTTGTACCTGCTGGCGCTGAGTTGTACTGAAGGTCGCTCTCATTTGAGCCTGCACCCGTCTCGTCTTTCTCTCTGACGCTGGCAAACGGCCCCTTGATCTCTGCTGCTTTTTCCTCGTCACCCTCCCCTCAAATGCTGCCAGAAATGCGAAATTGCTGCGATACTTTGTCTCAGCAATCATCCCAGATCGTTTGTTTTTTCCTCCGCTCCGGGAGTATAGAAGAGGAAAAGTTGACGAGGCTTCCCAGCTTGTCTTCTTTCCACTCGATCGCTTCCGGGGGTTTTCTTCCGTCTTTATTTCTTCTTTCTTTTTCTAGGAGACCTGTCACCGCAATTATTGTGGGATCCGATCCTCATTTAGAGACTCCAATATATATAGAGGAAGAAAGTTTTCTGCGCGAAAATGGCGACAAAAAATAGAGGAGATTCATCTTTTGTGTGTCGCTCTTTCTCGCGCTCGTCGACACAATAGAGGAAGATCAAGGCGGAACTAAAGATGGGAAAAGAAGTTCCGGTGACAAAAGACTGCTTCGAGGGAAGAAAGCAGGGTTTTTTCTTCTCTTTTCTTCGGGGGGTTTTTATTTGTCGTTCCTTCTTTTCTTTCTTGGCAGCGGGGAACACAATTCATCATCTCGGGGCCGCTGCTGCGGCTGTGCTGGCAAGACGCAGAGGCCCCAAGGTGGAAAATTCCTGGTCTGGAAAGGGGTTTCTAACAACGCCGCCATCGCTGCTTTTTCTCTCGATAAACTGCCTCGGTATTCTCCGCACACGACCATTTTTTTTTGGCAACCAAAAAAGCTAAAATCAGGGGAGAAATATTGCGCAGTTTGAGACTGGAAATGGCGTTCACGATTTTCGTGAATATCCCTGATGGTTTATGGATAATGGGAAAAGGCGTTTTCTTTTACCTAATCTCGGTTGATAAATGCGTGAAAAACACTTCTTTTAAATTAATATGTACCTATCGAAAAAGTGCTTGCAAGTTTTTTTTTTCAATTTGAAGTGCATTTTCTTGTTGAGGCTGTTGGTGCTTTGGATCATTTCCGTCATTTGAAAGTTTTAATTTATTTTGTAGTCAGTGAAATATAATTTTCAAGTTGTGTCTTCGAACAATGCAAGTGACGATGCTTTTTCGGTTTGATAGCGAAAATTCCTTTCGCTTTCATGCGTTGAAAAATTAAGGGTGACTCTTGAAATCATTAGTGGCTTATGTTCGCATGAATAATACAATTTCTTGAATGCTCAACGTACGCTAATCGAACTCAACATGAGTTTGGTCGATTGGCCAATGCAATCAACACCTCGCACAGTCTGAAAGTGTCTCCAGAAAAAGCACACTGTCGTCAGTCAGCAAATTTTACACTGGCTCTCGTAAAACCCTTATTTTTACTTTTTCTTTTCTAACGAAAAAATCGCGGTGAATGAATCTAGCTTCGAGGTGACTTGGGTATATGAGTCTCATCAAACGAGTGATTGATTATTCGACGAGAGTTCATTGAAAAAATGCGTAAACTTCGGGAGGTTTCATTGTCGACAAAATGGAATAATAATAAAAAAAAAACGAAAGAGAGATGGAGAGGCATTTTTAAACAGCGCAGTTTTCCGCCGTTTTGCGTCACGGAGTTCGATTCCGGGAGGGCCGGGGAAAGTGATTGATGACCTGGGAACAAGCGCAAAAATCCGAGCCTACTTCTTTCTCCTTTCCTCCTCTTTTTCCTTTTTTTTATCTTTCACGCCCATGTGCCCCACTTTTCCCCATTCATCACTCAAGTGCCCAAGGGGGCCAAGGATTGAACAGGAACGCGAAAAAAAAGAGAAGAAAAGAGGGGGGTTTGTGCATGCATAAAGGAGCTGGCGTCATTTTAGCACAAGCTGAAGGGTTTTTTTGTTGAGGGTGTTATTAATTCCCGCCTCGCAACCCCTTTGCTGTCAACACGAGCTGCTGGATGATTTTCTCTGTTTACCGTCGCGCCGCAAAATACTGCTTGTGCCAATCCCCGAGAAATTTCGGCGCGCGGGATCAAGGAAAAATCCCGCCGACAACCGACTTTATATGCAATTTTTTGCGCTTCACCTTATTGTGCTATTTATAATCATAGATTTTACAAAAAAAAACCGATGATGCCCGGATTTTATAATGCTTTTAAATTCCTGCGCATAATTTGTTGCGATGTAAAAATAACAAGGTCGATTAATCAACTGAACTGCGAATTCTTGGAACTTGCGAGAGCCCTATAATCGTAGATTAAAGTGTATTCCTTAGACCAATGGTTCAAAAGAAAGATGAAAATATCTTCAACATTCAATTTAATATTCTATGCGAATAATAGGAACATTTTTTTTATTAAATCGCGAGATCGAGTAATTAAAATACTTTTTTCAATTCAGAAAATACCGCCGTGCAAATGAATTCCATTCCTGTATGAGTTGGAGGAATATATCGTCCTTTTACTTCATCAGTCTAAAATGAATAAAAATCAAACATGTTGTGGAAAGATGAAACAGCGGTTTTCTATCAATTCTTTCGAAGAATTGCGAATGATTACTCATTTACAGTAATTTTTTATGAAGCGTTCAAATTCACTTATTCAGACCAAGCGAAAAAGTCTGCCTATATAAATAATCTTTGTGTGAACCGTATCAACACAATTTTAATTTGGATTATTGTGGACTCAGACTGCTATGCTATTGTTATAAATGTAACACTGCAAAAACGTGAATGTCTTATTAAATTGACGTTCCTGGGAGAAATTCGACTTCTGGCTGCAAAATTTTAAAAGTGAATCAAGCTTTCGCATAGACGTGTTCGGGTTATTCGTTGCTCGAATATGTTCTGGGTGCTATTGCAGGGTTATTCACTCCATTATTTTTAAATTTAGGACAGATTTGTTTGATTATTGATTTGAAATGATTTACAGTCAACTGTTCGAAGGAAAAACTCAATTTTTAGACTGCATAAGGTATTCTTGTTGTTGTACTCGACTCGGGTTTTTCGGATTATGTACGAATCACGTTGATTAACGGGGCACAATAACTGCTCTCAGTCTATAAATGATTAAATATCGTTATCACAGCATCAGCACGGTTTGGAATGGCCCTTTTTTCGATTGGAAAAAGTCCCCGTGATCCATGACAGATGTCGCTCGATGTAAGCAGTTATTGCCCCTCCCCCGGCCAAAAACGGCCACTTATATATCGTCCCTCAGTGATGCAGTTGCCTCATATTGCTCTTGTTTAATAATGGCAGACCTTGATCCATGACAGATGTCGCTCGATGTAAGCAGTTATTGCCCCTCCCCCGGCCAAAAACGGCCACTTATATATCGTCCCTCAGTGATGCAGTTGCCTCATATTGCTCTTGTTTAATAATGGCAGACCAAGTACACGGGTCAGTATATATACTGTGCGTATGTATGCGTGTATTTACGGATCGGGATTTTTATTTGATTTTTTCCGCCTTCTTCTTCTTCCGCGGAGACGGAAGAATGATGGGTCCTCGGCCGAAAGTCCATTAAGGGGCGTCGGGAGGACGATTTTTCACTTCCGCTCCGTGGGTCCTCCTCTTCGAATCGAGCAGCAAAAAATAAAAAGGAAATGAAAAAGGAGGAAATGAAAAGCCCCGGACGACGACGACGACGTTTTCCGAAACAGCGTCTGCACCGCATCATGACTCGCCTGTTAACACCTCGCTGCGGAAGAAAGCGATGCGCTGAAAGCCGGATGAATTATCGCGCCTCGCTCATTTATCAAGCCCTCGTCGTCGTCGTCGTCCTGCTCTGGCTCGCAGACCCTTGCAGCAGCAGCAGCAGCACCAGCAGTATAGGGCTAAACATTGCACCGAATGAAAAGCAAAGTATAACGCGTGAACGCAAACAAACAAGGCGAGGTGCTGTGCTGTGCTTGTGCTCAGGCAAAGCCAGCATATTTATACCTTCAGTATATAGGAGACTCGGCATTTGAATAAGCGCAATATTGAACCAGCAGTATTGCATACGTATGCGTATATACAGTATGTTGCTGCTGATGGCAGTTCTTCAGCGTCTCCAGTTATGGGGGTTCTGATGTTGAGGGTGATCGAGCAAAGAAAAAATGTCCACATTCATTCATTCATTCATTCGTTCATTGCATGCAGCAAATCCTCCCCTGTTTACCTAACTTCTCGTAGAATTCTCATGCACTCTACTGTACAGTGCAGTACATTTTCATCATGCGTGCGACTGCAGAATGTAGTCCTGTATATTAGTATGAATCAAGTCTGGAATCCCGATCATCCTGGCAGAAATAAAATGCATCCAACATCACAAAAGACATGTTATAGTGTATGGGGAAATTACGGTAAATATCATGAGGCGCTTCCCATCATCACCAATAATAGCCGGCATCAGTGGTCTTCAAAATCAATTTAATCGTATTTTTTCCAGACGATTGCAGTTTTAATTTGGAGACAACTCAGATTGCGACTTTGTAATTATGTGATCCTGCAACAACAAAAAAAAAAGAATGTGCCTAGAAATTATCACATTGATCCACATGAGACCTATAACTGGTAAAAGAGTCGTGAATGACAATGTTTTGTTGCATACATGTTCCCATTTCCAAATTAAACGCTTTCGGCGTTTTTACCTTTTAAATTGGAATGCGTTATCACATACAACAATGCATTTAATGCAGAAGCAACAACAACAACAACAGCAGCAGCAGTTCTATTTGGGTTCGATGTACGTACTGCTGGTATTCATTTGTCTCATGGTTGCTAAAAAAACGTATTTTGCCAGCGGCATGAAACAATTCTGCGGGTCAAATTGCCCTGGATTAAAACGCCAAAATTCGAAATACAAATTGTTTAAATCAAGAACACTTCAAAAATGGCGAATCTTCAGCATCTGAGCTGAGGCTCATGTTCGAACTCAATTTAATCACCGCATTAATCCGAGAAGGATCCCTTTGTGAAGGAAAAAAATAAGAAGATTCTATGTTGGAGAAAATGCCGTGAATGAAAATTGGCACGAGAGGCAGTACAAATCACAAAAGAAACAAAATGTTCAAAAATAATGATGGATAACAAGAAACTGAGGTCGGGGATAACCCTCGGAGGTTTCCTGAACAAAATAAATGCTGCAAAGAAATTTTTGCTAAAATTGAAACTTGAATCAAGGAATTTCAGCGTAATCTCATGCAACTTGTTTGTATCATATACATATGATACCAGGGAACCCGAAAGTCCCGCGCAAATCGAGGAAATCACTTGACCAGTTCCATATCCCGGTTTGTTCAGCAGCTCTGCCAAATGTTGACGTATATCCTGTATTTGCAAATAGTAAAAAAAAACTCTCGGGGCGTAAATATTCATTTGTTTGATTTTTTCCTAGTCCTTCACTCAATTCGGAATCTCTTATCGCACATTTTTTCCCCTGCTCGTGTCCCCGGCAACAAAAGAAGAAAAAAAAACCCTCCCACTTTGCTAATGATTTTCCGCCCTCCGTCGGAAAAACAGTGAGTTTTTCCTAGTTTATTCGAAGCAGGGTAAATTAAGCTTTTGTGAAAAAAGCCAGACAAAGGGTCTCTTTTTTTTCGGGGGGAAATGGTATACATGTATTGGACGCTGCTTATGAATGACTCCGGCCATATGTCACGCGAGGTCATTAGGTTATGCGACGGATGCTAAATAATGTCCCGGGACCCCGTTGTGTGTGTGTGGCCCGTATTGTGCTAATTTTCAGACAACTCCGGCGTCTTGAACAAAAAGTAAAACACCTCTCAGTTTACATGAGCTATATAGAGAGACGAAAAAAAAAATCCTGGGTTTTTCAGGACCTCCGAATCAAATCATTTACTATATAGCGTGTAACATAAATCCGGGCAGCATAAAAGTTTAACCCCGGAGATGGTGGGGTGAAAAAGTCGATATCATCGTGTCGTCATATGTGTGACATGCTCTGCAAAAAATAAAGTGACGAACAGTTTGGAATTTCAGCCTTTCATCGATCATATTTAACCCGAAAACAACAATTTTTTAAAGCTTCCGCGTGCGGCTTGATTTACTCGTCTTTGTAGAAACGTGTGTCATGTGTGTGTACCTCAACATTTTTTGTATTCTTTCATTATTGTTGCGGGCAACTTTGGGCAATGAAGGAATGCATTCAACTCGGAAACCGCGGGAAAAGGCAGGAATTTTTCACGGGACGGGTTTTCTGGGCACAATCGAATTGTTATTGGCAAAGCAACAATAAGTCGAAGTTTTTTTTTTTTTTCGCGCAGCGGGTATACAAGTAATTTTTGCTCGAAGGCAATTCGCAAAATTGACTATAGTCTCTTAAATGCCGCAAAGAAGAAAAGACCAAAACATATTCGCAATGATATAAAATTCCGGAGCGAAAGGATAAATATATTGAGAATGATGACGATGGAATAACTCAATCGTCCATCATTTTCCGTCGATCGGCGGTGATTCTTTTCCGTCGACAATTTATTCTCGCGTCGTATTTCACCTAAAATTTCCGGTTTTTCCCCCTCACCAGCAGAGGGGGAATTCGAGTGATGAAGATGCGAGGATTTCAATGATACATAGTTGACAATAATAAGTGGTGGTGTTGCTTTCCGACTTGTCACGAGCCCGGCATTCGCATGGAAATAAGTCTGCCAACACAATCCGGATTCGGGAGCTTTGAGCAGCAGTTGTTGAGCAATCTTACTTTTTCAGCCCTGGTGGAAATATTTCCCCGGCCTCTTTTGTTTGACGACTGGGTTGCCAAGTGACAGTTATTGAGCACTTGATCTCGCCACGAAATGGGTTTGCACGGTGTGACACCTCGGGGGGGAAGGGGACGAAAATAACGAATGTTTTTCCTTGCCCCGGGGGTGGGGACTAAAGAAAGACTGACTGACTGACTGACTGGTCTTCATTCAGGCTCTCGAGAGCGTGTGTCACTACGGGTCAACACGACCCGACAAGGGTCGCGGAAATTCCCGCCGGACAAACCCGGCGATAAATCCCAACCCAGGCCCGGGCTCATTTGTCGCTTCCCTGTCGCGTTATTTGCATTTCGGAACACCTTCTCGGAAACCTTTACCCCCCCTACTCGTCTTTATTTCTTTTGTTATGGATGCCATGGGTCAAGAGGATATACAACCATCAAGCACGCGCCGAATTCTCCAGGAAATCAAAAAGTTAACCCTCACGCGCTATACTGTACTATAATATTATAACCACAACAATTAAACAGGCGGAATTTAATTACGAAGCTTTTGACAAATGAAGGTCGAAACATCTGGAGAATAATACTGGAAATATTCTGACCACATCTGTGCGTGCTTCACTATTAGGGGCGGAGTAATTGGCCAAAATTACCCGTCCTGCAAAATCGAAACAATTTATATTGCGTCAAATTAATCTAAAATCCTTTGCGACTTTGTGTGTTCCACTGCAATCCAAATTGTTATTATTATCCTGGAAAATGGTTTAATGGCAGAACCAGTCAACTTGTTTACTTCAGATGCAATTAAAAAATCTTTTTAGGCAATATGTGGTAGACAATTAATTGAGATGATGGTCAATTCGACATTCTTGTATCATCATCATCATCATCACCATTCCGACAGCAATGAGGAAGATTATCTTTAAGCTTAAATAATGTGGTTGAAAATATAATTTTCATATTTTTGATTAGCTGACGAGATTAACCTAACATTTTTTAAAATCTTGTTTTCTATAATTGTCTGACTGAGATTTCGTGCGAATAGTCATCAAAGTTCGTGCTCTATATTATTTCGTTATATACGAAAATCCGTCAAGTCGAAAGATAAAATGGAATTATTGCACAACCGAATTAAAGTAGCAAGAAATTCTCAGTCGATATGGATATCGAAAAACGAATTTTGATTCAATTGCTCATATTAGATTTGATTGCTGGGGAAAAATTGTGAAATTTCCCAGCGAATGCTAAATATTTTTGCAAGAATCTTTCAAGATGAGACGAACAGTGGCTCTTTGTTATAGATAATGACCAGCGATAGGATTTTTCTCCGCAATTTTCAGCCCCGCTCCATCAACTTTCAACATGTAAATACAAGATTTCCATGTTTTGATGAATATATTGTATACTGTGCCTCAAAAACTGAGTTTTTTATTTTTCATTGTGCATTGTGTGATCGAAATCAAAATCCTAACCCGAAAATGAACGTGTATATACAGTACTGTATTCCCCTTTTCTCTCTCTCTCTGGGTCCTTCATCCCCAGCAGCAGCACCTCTCCGTGGGTGTTTGTGTGTTGTTCCCTGCGTCGTTTTGGGTTTAATCGACGAGGAGGGATTTCATTCAAAGAAGAAAAAAAAGGGGGGGGGGGCTCGGTTTGGGTTCGGTTTTTCCTCTAGGAGTGAATGCGGACATCAATCAAAACCTGGTGCGGTTCCGGCGACGGCGTCCAGCTGAGGTTTTCAGGCCGTTTCCGCAGCTGCCTTCAATTAAACCGAACCCCTCAGGGCTCTTCTTTTATATGTATTAATGTGACACCAAATTAATCCATTATTCTCTCAGCGCAAAACCGCGTCCTTTCCATTATTAATGGGGAAGGACAAAATGAAAATTGCACGACGACGATAGGCAGCTTCTTGCGCAAAAAGAAAAAAAAAACAATCAGAAACTACTGCGAACCACTGCTTTTCAATTCATGCACATGCAATGAAAAAAAAAACAGGCATTTATTTTAAATTTCGATTGACTCGACGATCGGTGCTTCTCCGCAAAAATGTACCTCAGAAACCTCGGGTAAACATTTTTTTTCTTCTTTGCGAACCTTTTCGACTCCCCTCTGAGCAGGAGGAAAAGAAAAGCCTTCCCATAATATAGGTGTGAAGTTTGAAAATCCTCTTTATGGCTCCCGCGGAGAAGCTGTCAGTGAATTTGAAAAAGCGTTCGCATTTCAAGTGGTGGTGGTGAGAGATCTTTTTTTCTTCTTTTTTTTTTCAGTGTGATTTTGTGTGGACGGTTGGTTGGTTTTTGGCTCACCGATTCCGTCACTCCCTTTCATTCAGAACCGTTTCACGCCAAGCACGCATTATGATTTAAACCCCGACAGTCAAACAAAAGCGAGGAATTACGCCGGAAACTCTTGTTTTAATTCAAGTAAAATGCCGAGCGATTGAGTTTTAGTTACGCCTAAAAGCCCCAAAAAAATTGCAAGCTTATATTTATAGTAATACTGTGCAGTACATGAATAATTTGAACTCCAGGCAAGACGAAGCTGATTAAAACATATTTATGATATACACTTGTTTATTTTTAATACTGTTCTGTACAATAATGTCGGTTATTTCCATTACAAAGTTTATTTTTGTTTCTCTGCAGAATTCTCGCAAATTTTGT
Organism: Notodromas monacha; assembly: GCA_905338405.1. Taxonomy (NCBI): domain Eukaryota; kingdom Metazoa; phylum Arthropoda; class Ostracoda; order Podocopida; family Cyprididae; genus Notodromas; species Notodromas monacha. Next base: position 15,012 of record CAJPEX010001185.1, on the reverse strand, counting down.
CAAAAACATCAATCTTAATTCGGAACGTACATCATCAATTATAAAGCAACAAAGGTCTCTCTCCGTTCTGAAAGAAAAAAAAAAAGTCATGTGGCAAATTTTAACGATCCTCTTGAATTCATTGATCAAAATAATGTTCTGGGTGTTCAGCTTGGTATTTGGTACAGTATTACGAATTGTTCTCGTCTTTTAAATCGTTCAACTTTATATTCAATTTCTCTAATTTCAGCGTGATCGAGCGCTACATTAAAAGAAAAAGATATATTTGGCGGTGAAAGTTTTGATTTCTTATTGGAGGTAAATGGCACAATATTTTAATTTTTAATTTTGAGTATACTTTCAAATTCCTGAGCTAAAAAAAACATCTCGAGACGAGTGTCGGTTATTTCCCTAAGACGGGGATATGAGGCGAGTCATCGTCACATGAAACTCGTCGTCAGTTCAATTTATGACGGTTTTAGATGCACTCGTTGAGTGTTTTATCGACTCCATCCGGTATTACGACGGCCTTCTTTAGTTTTTATTTTATTTATAAATATCCTTCCTTCCTTCCACATGACCCCGACGAAGGCGAATAGCATATATAGAAAGAGGATTCGAACCTGCAGAAGATGGAATCTCGTCTGATAAGAAACGTGAGTGCCGCACCTCGGGGAGATCATATTGCGGTACTGAGGTAATTATCGCCGGGCTCTTTTCGTGGGCGTTTTTGAGCAGAGAGGCGCCGTAAAAGCCCCAACAGGCCTCGGGTTATAGAAGGAGAAATTTAAAACAGGCCCGTAAACGCAACGCAATAAAACCCACGTCGTCGGCGGGGTTTTATTGACGACTCGGAACCTGTCCGTCTTCGAATTCACCCAGCTGTATACAGCATAGGCGGCGAAAAATAAACATGGGAATTTAATGAATAAAAAAAACAAATTGAAAAAATAATAAAAAGGTTATTGAGAGGAAGAAATTCCAGTTTCGTAGAAAAGATTTCACGGAGCTTGCAGCAAAAAAAAGCAGGATATACAGGAAAGGATGAAACAATATGCCACACAGGTGGAAGAAATAGCGTGTTACATTTTATTATCTTTTTTTTTCGTCGCATATAAGGTTTATTCAACCCTTCAGCAGTGGTCATAGGAAATTTATTAGAAATTGTTGATGCTTTCCGCGAATGGAGTATACTGTACTTCAAGAAATTGAGCCTTTTTTGTATTTCATTCCGTATAATTGGTGGTGATGGATCATAAATATTTGTGAGTTTTAGGGAACAAAGCAATGATACTATTCTTGCGCATTATTTTTTGGGAGTCACACGCGTATTTCTTTTTCGAACAATATTTTACACCTCAACACAATGTGACAACAATCAATAATGGTTCAATAAATAATCGGAAATGTAACTTTTAAAAATAAGTTAAATTATAATGTAGAGATGGACATGTGGAATTTAACGGTACATGTGCACACCTTGTGCGTCCAAATTCTTTCAAAATTGAGCAATTGTATTTTTAGGAATCAAAAAAGAATTCACGATCATCATCGCAGAAACCATCCCTCGACGCATTATATTGTAGACGAATTCAAGTTTTTAATGGGAATAAATTCAATTTGTTATGTTCAACATATCTTTTACGCTTGAATACTTCTGTTCACTCTTGTCATGAATATTACGCGATTCATGTCCATATTATACATTAATTATGCTCGTCAAGTGATGTAAATTAACTGATTCTCGTGCTGATGTACTGTACATCATGCTTATCGTTCTCATCTGCATCTTCCTTTTCATCCCTTATTGAGGTACAGTGTTTCCCCCACACGACATAATAGCATCAGTGGCGTTTCGCTCGTTTTCTCGTCATTATTTCAGCACAAGAAGATCAATTTCGGGATTCGAACATATCATCAGCAGCACGCCAGAAAGCAGCAAGTGGAGAATAATAATGCCAGCAGCAGCAGCAGCAGCAGTCGAAAGTGACATGCGCATGATGCACACGCATTTTATTATTGCAGCAGACGAGGACAGAGTTGATGAAAATCCGAGGGTCTCGGAGTCATTAAAAAGAATCTCGCGCAGCATGCATATGTGTTGTTGTTGCTGGAAATGAAATTTCAATCTCGCCCCGCAGCAGCGTGATTCAGCCTGGGCCGTCGATTAGGCGAGTGACAAATCGAATGATGCCTGGCCCCTATATGTGCACCCCGTTTTCGCCATCAGCAGCAGCGGGGAGACCCGACCCTTTGTGCACAAAACTGCGACCTGGCGCGGAATTCACGCCACAATAAACGCGGGGATGTCGACATCATGAGAAGAAAAAGAAGGGAACAAAGCATTATAAAAATGACAAATAATAATAATAATAATAATGGATTGGGCATATGTAACGACGAGTAGGAGAATCGCCGAGACGCGAAACGTATAGGGTTGCCTTAATGGCAGATGCTGCCGACGGAGCGCGTGATCGAATTATTCGCGCGCCCCGATGGCTTTATTGCCTGGTCATCAGGGTTCCAGACCACCTGAGATGTTGCGTGCTTTTTTCCTGTGGCACCCTCGCCAACAAAAGGATAAGACAGAATTTAAAAAATAAAATAAAATAAAAGAGGCAGCATCACGGTCGTGTGGTGCCAGTTGGAGCAGAACCACCCCTATTATCTAGCTGCTGCTGCAGAGAGTCATGTACTGTACTGTACATAGAAAACCAGTGTCTCTCAAATAACTGCCAGAATCACGCAGGAAAACAAGTGCCATCAGCAGTGGTTATATCTCTCTTCTTTCGCCATGATTGCTTCTTGAATTAAACAACGCGAGTTAACTTAACCCAGTAACTTCAAGAGCTGCTGATATTTCCTGTACAGTATTCTAGTTGGTACTCTCTGGAACTGCTTGCGCTAATGAATTGAGATGCATAGTTGGTTATCATCAGGGCTGTTGTGGAGAGAATGCACTGAGAAAAATCTAATGAAGGGTTTTACTGCCTCTCCAACCTTTAATTTTTCATCAAAAATCAATTTACCAACAACAGCAAGCTTCATTGTGAAAATACTAAACCTGTTTCTACAGTAGATACTGTACAGTATTTTTATTACGTTTTGTTGTAACATATTTTCAAATTGTTTTTGGAGTTGGATTTTGGCACACATTTATTTTATTCATTTGTGGAGTGTTCTGTCATTTCTTTGCCATCAAATTACACACTAAATTGTTCAAAAAGAAAAACTAGGAATATACATTCACCAAGTCGTTTTTGAATACATATACAGTTGAACCTTCATAATTCAAATGTCCCTAATAAGTGTAATAACTCCCTATGTTGAATTTTTTTTTCAAGTCCTTTTCTGAATTCTCTAAGAAACAATGCATTGAAAATCTCACCAACTCATCATAGGATTTTCTTATTAAACGTTTATAACTCAAATTTTCTGAAGCCTTTTGGCTATTACTTTCTTGACGCAGAAGGAGAGAAGTAATACAAAGTAACTTGATGTATTTTTAGAGGAAGGGGAAGACTATATTAGCTATTAAATGAACCCCTATACCTCCAAGTTCCTTTCAACACTTCTAAGAAGCCATTTAAGGCCTATAGAATATCACTTGTTTCCATACCCAGATTTTTTTCTGTTTTCCCTAACTTGAAGCCTTTCTAGCCCAATTTTTTTTTTGGTTGGTCCCTTGACCAATTTGACTTGGACAGGTTGGACAGGACAACTGTCTGTTGTAGGCATCAAATCAACGGATGGCGTGATTTGATTCGTTCGTTCCGCAAATAATGAGATTGACGCCCACCACCAGGAGATCCCAATGCCAACATATACTCGTATGTCAGTGTCAGGTTGTTCTGGAATGTGCAGTATTCATGGAAATCCCGAGTCCCTCCTCCTTGCTTGCTGATTCTTGGCGTCGTTATAAGCAGATCAGTGTGTAGCCGAGAGTGATTTACAAGCCGAGAGCAAAGCTGGCGAGGGAGTTGATTATTGATGACAACAAAAGAGCAGAGAGCAGAACACGACGACGACGACGACGGAGACATTCGCCAAGCACATGTGGACGCGTTTTGGGGCCGGGTGTGGGGGGGCATCAGGGGGGACGAGAGCAGATCAGTAATTGACTGCCTGCTAATGGAGCCCGTGGGCCTGTGGAAACTGGGGTGGGCTTTTGATGCCGACGACATGAAAAGGAACAGGCCTCGGTTATTGTCTTCCATTCATCTCCGACCCGTGCAGCAGACTCGACTTGTTCTCCCCCCCGCCAACAAGTGTCTTCTTCTTCTTCTTCTTCTTCTGGCCTGACTCGAGAATAATCCGGGCAAGTACTGCCCGCTGCAGCACTGACCAGCAGCGAGCTAGTCGGCTGCAGATCCAGAGCCATGGCAGGAATTCCCAGCCAGCAGCAGCAGAGGAAACCTGACAAGGCAAGAAGAATGGACTCGAACCCGGGATGCTTTTTTTTTTTTTTAAATCTTTTCTTGAGCTTCTTATTTTTTTATTTGTTTGCTGGACACAACCAGGGCCACTTGGGCCTCTTCTTTTGTTATCTTCTTATGCCTGATGCTCGTGCTGCTAAGTAAGATGTAGGAGGGCGATGGCCGTCAACCTGACAAGCAGCTCTCGGTTGCCACTTTTCCCGCTCTCTCGTCGTGCTTTCGACCGATTTTCATCCCTAATTTTTATTTTTTTTAAATCTTTTTAAGAGTTTCGCACATGTAGGGTGGCTCTTTTTTTTGTTTGTTTGAATTTAGTCATTTCAGTTTTCTTTGGCTGATTGTCTTATTGGGTCGTTTGATCAGAGAGAAACAAAATTCCAATTACGGTGCATATACCTCTGATCGATCCGCTGTTGCGCATCCTGCCGAAAAGCAGCTCCGAGATTCCGCAGGTTCTCCCCAATTCAAAAATGGCGGAAGGAGAATTTCATTTTGTCCTAGAGATATATATTCCAACAATGGAACAAAATGTGAGAAAAATGTGTAACAGTTTTTCTGGTTATTCTTTTGAAATGAAGTTTTTCTTGGGAAACCGAGTTTCTGAGCTTGAAATATCGTGTTGAGAAATGAAGTCCAATACCTGTTCATTTTTAAAATTTAATTTCCGTATAATTTCAGCCCCTGCGCTCAAATTGAACCTCTCGCGGAACCTCCAAATTTGGTATCACCAATAATAACTAACGATACGATGAAAAAAATACAAAACATCAGATCTGGAAATTGTGTCACCGAGGATATTTCTCGAAATTTCATCAGCACTCCGACTGATTGAAAAAAAATGTATCAAATAATGTCCAGTACTATTGTTACGCTCGTATATAAATATACCTACTCGAAATGGTTGGGTTGAACATATGCCATGTGAAATTTGAGTGATATTTTATTATACATTAATCAAGTTGAGTATTACATTGACAAGGTCCTGTCCATATATTTCGGCACATCCAACCACGTTACAAGAAGGGGCCGGCTGACGGCATTGATCAACGAATCCTCCTGAGATATAAATGAATTGACCATCATCATTCTAAAAGGAACCGAATAATGGATGATGAAGAAAAGGTGGAATGAAAACTGAATGTCTCCCGTTTTCAAAAATATATTTCGTTCATGATAAAATTGGACCTCTCAGTATAAAATATTCTATTTTTATTCTTGACGCGTATAGCTGCAATAATGATGCATTCAGTTTTTTTCTTTTCTTCAAATCATGCTGTAATTATTTTTTCTCTCCCATTCCGCAGCAGTGACGCAACGTCTTGAAAGCTGAAGTCGTCGGCGTCCTTGGAGAGGAGTGATTGAGTTGGCAGCGAGTCGATCAAGAGAGAGAGAGAGAGAGAGAGAAAAGCAAAGGGGTAAAGGCGAGATTTATCGGTCAACGGAAGGCAAAAGCCACCTTGGCCCGAAAGGGTATACGCGGGGGGACAAAAATGTCCCGCAGTGGTTGCGCAAAGGGATCCCACGGGAGGCGAGAATTCTGGCCATAAAAGCACACCCAGTGTCCACTCTGTCAGGAAGGGGAAGGAATGAAGGAAGAACCGAACCCCATGGCACCACAGCAGTGGCTGCTGCTGCTGGGGGCACCACCACCATCAGCACCAAGAAACATGAGAATAAAAAAATAATAAAAGAAGAAGAGGGGGTTTTATTTGCTGCTTCATTCACCACAATTGGGTAAATATCTTTATTTTCCGGTTTCTTTTTCACGTGTTGTTGTGGATTTTTATGTGGTTTATTTATCCATTTATTTCAAGGGGGCTATAATTAGAGAGTCATGCGCCTCGTCTGTTGGAAACTTTTGGCATGCGTGCAATTGATTTTTAAATGAAATTTCAAGTTATTGTGCATTCGAATGTGATGCGCGTGGAGCCTGTTATTCCTTCCAAATTGTCAGAGCGAAGAAAATGTGCAAGTGAAAACAGTAACACTCCTGGGAAGGGAACTTGGAAGTTTTTTTTTTAATCATGGATTTAAAATTGGAAATATGTCATTAAAAAAAAAAAGCGAGGGTGTCTTGATGTCGTGTAATGTATATAAGACACCACGGCACTGTTTTTTTCTTGGTGACACAACCCTGGACTGACGACTCGCAAGTACTGTACTACAGATGTGAGTATACTGAGATAAACTCTCATTTTCCACTGTTCGAAGAGATTCTGGGGCACTACATTCCTGCAGCAAGTGAGGGGATGAAATAAGGAGAGNGATTTTTTGAATGCTCGTACTATTCTGAAAAAGGAAAATAATGGTGTTGAAAGCAAAACAAAAAAGCTGGCATCAATTGCAAAAACATAACGGAGTGCTTGGGGAAAAAACTTGAGCAAATTATTCATCATTCGAATCTAGAATAATATTATAGAATAGAAAGTAGAATTTTTCCCTGCCAATGTCGTAAGAGTTTTCCTCCGGGAAACGATAATTTTTTGCTCGTGGAAATTAATCTTTTTTTTTACATGTCTTAGGATAGTCCAGAAAAGAAAAAAAAAACTCTTCAAGCCTCAAGAATTTTCGATACTTTTTCCTGATCCCGTCTTCCACCCAATTGTGAGTCCACGATTTCCCACGAATCCCTCTGTTCTTATGTTATTATATGCACTAAAATGCGTAAAGGGTATTTACCCCCGGATGAGTGTCTTATTCCAACTCATCGAATTCTCTCTGCTCATCAAGCCATTATTGTTTCTGTTACCGTACGCACAGCACACACGATACTTTCCTCATTAGGTGAGATGCTAACAAGCCATGTGGGAGTGAAGTGTATATAGGCTTTAATGAAGAGGGATGAGCCAGGCATTGATGACAACTGCTGGCGTCCGTTGCGTGACAAAACAGGTGCGTCCAGAAGGACGCGAGGCTTGGGAACGGAATTCCTGCTCGTCGTGGAATAGTGAAAAGCCCGACTTTTCGCCTTGATGGGTGGGGGGGATGAGAGAAGTTTTAGTGAAAATAAAAAGATTTTTTTTCCTCCTCCTCCTCTGTGACGACAACGGCTTGAAAACGAAAAAAAAAAACAGGTGAAGTCTCTGCTTCATGCAGCAGCAGCAAGCAAGTGGACTCTGACTCCAGGGCCGAGATCATGTATCTGTTTTAATGGTTTTATGGCACCTTCCCCCCGCCTGGGCTTCCATCTTCCCGAACCCCGGGTTCGGTTCGGCAACACAATCGAGATAAAAACGTTAAACCCTGAGGAGGGGAAGTAGAGACGTCGAGATTTAGACTCCCCAGTCATAAGGTGACGTCTGACAAGACACCGGCACGGGGGGATTACCACGCCCCGGGGGCCCGTTTGACAACCCGCTTGGCTTTCGCTCTTCTTTGCTCATTCACTGTCCCTCTGTATATATACTGCAGTAGAGTCACTCACTACAATGCAGCATTGTACTGTACAGTATAAAGTATGTTTCTTATTTGCGATGAGCCAACGACGAAAACGAGGCTGACAACAAACCGACAAGGATGATGATCATCTCCTCAAGTAAAAAAATAAAAATAAGAAATTGAAATAAAAAAGGAGCGCACCGAATACGTTCTCATCGTCGGCTTTCAAACTTTTTGAAAGACCTGCAGAACCGTTACAAACGTGAACAGAGATGTCAAGCGACGACAGGAAAAACTTGGAGCTGCAAAGAATGCTGCTTAGAGGAAGAAAAAAAATAAAATTACTGGATCCAAGGTAATCCCGTCCTTTCAGTCAACATCAGATTAAAATTTGAGCCACGAAACAACTAAACGTAACCAGGACCTGAATCAGATATTGTTACGACCAACTGCCTTCAAGGAATGAAATCAATCCGAATTACAGCGCTATAACAGCATCCCCTCATGGTTTCCATTTTTCCTCTCGACTTTAATTTTCTCTCCCTGGACAGTGAATGCTGACCATGTTCTCAGAGATGAAGGAATTCGTGAAGCTTTGGAATGCATCCAATAATGTACAAATTTGATGATCAGTTCATAAAAATCATGTTATTATGAAATGAAGTGAAACGCAGGAATTCTGTCCAAATGTTTAATTTTTTATTGTGCAAAATTTAATATTTCCCATCCAAAAAAAGACGGAAAACTGTCAAAATTTAAGGCACATTCCAACGTGCTGAAAACAGAAATAAAGTCATTACAGAATACAGTGAGACCCCAAGATGTAGACATAATTGGTGCACCAAGAGCGTCCCTAAGTTGAGTCTTGTTTTCCCATAGACTTACGTTACATATACTGAATACAGTATTTCAATTGGTGTTTTACTCTCCTGCTCTTCATTTGTATTAAAATAATTTTTGTGATTGTATCAATTTTTGCTTATAAAATATCATTCATTTTGGGAAGCATTTTAAAGTTCGAGATTAATTCTTCTTGATCATATACCTCCTCCCCAAAATAAGTGAGTGGCTTCTTTTGGAAACTGTGAGGACCATACCCATTACCAGCGGGCTTTTCCACGCCATGCAAATTTTTCCAGCTGTGTCAACATTATAAGTAGTAGTTGTTGAATGCATTTTTATGCTTCCACATTTTTCCAAATAATGTGGGTCGTGATTTTTACTGAGTTTGGACTTGGAAGGCACATTAAAATGAGCCTCCGATTTTTTAAACAGGGGGAGTAGTTATGAAAGAAAGGAAAGGCAGAGCAAAAAAGGGAGATTTGCGTGAAGCAGTTAAAACCGGAAGTAATCCGGTCCCTGGTTGAATATAAAAGGTGGAACTGTAAATGCACCCTGGAATTCAGGAGAAATTCCAACTCTGAAGAGACTCATTGAAGCAGAATGAATGGGTTGACTCAAGATTTACTGATGGTGTTCCACAGCTTATCATTCCCATCTTCTCTCCTCCTCCTCCTCCTCTTCCTGCATGGTTTAGTGACTGCAATTTCCGCAGCCATCCCTAGTGCAGCTTCCGGTTTCTTCTCTCTCTCTCTCTCTATCTTCCTTAAACCCACCTGTGCTGGGTCAGGGTTCAACCGACGACTCCCAACAGGTCATTAAAACTAACTGCCTCAGCCCCTTGGGTATCCTCCATCTTCTCATGACTACTACAAAGTAAACAGACTTATTTGTTTCCATCTTTGCACACGAATGTCGGTTTATATTTTTCCCCTGCCATTTCAGCCTTGTTTTTTCGCCAGAACCAGGCTCAGTGAGTTGATGAGTAACACACCAGTAAAAATAAAATTGTTGTCTCAGTGGTAGGTGTTATTGACCCCTGTCGTCAGAGCAGAGGCAACCCTGCGAACCCCCACAGAAAATTCCAACGGTGGATCACCCACCCAAGCCCACAACGGGTTGTAAAAGTGTCGCGGGCCCCCGAGATGCCAGCACACGACCCAGAAAATCAGCGCTGGCTCTCACCTTCTTTCTTCCTACCTCATGAGCCTGCAATTAGGCAATAAACGAAAATATGGGCACCATGCCCTGAGGAATAAGGTTCAACGAAACCCTGGAAAATTTCCATAGCGTTACCAATCTACCCGTGCTTCAAGCTGCCCAGCTGCTGTGCACACCCAACATTGATTTTTAAAGGTTATTGCAAAGTACCGTATTGTAGGTATTTCTTCCATTTATCTCCATCACTGCACTTTCATGGCAAGCACAAACCGATTTAATTAACCCCTCACGAAATCGCAATAGAGCATATATTTTTTGATTGTACCAGAACCACGTATTTGTGCTTCTGCTCCTCGTGAAAAAAAGCATAAAAATGTACCTTACTTTCGTTGATTTTTCCGCAGTCTGATGGTTAAAAACAAGATATTTTATTTTTCGCTTTTGATCCTCTCACCAAAACCCTGGTCACTTTCGCAAAAATAACAAGCAGCAGGTTTTCACAAAACCTGTCCTGGTAGACAAAAAAGAGGCTCAATTTATGCTAAAAGCAAGTTTGGAGTAAAGAAGCCCCTGTTTTTGCTTCAGGTTCCCACATATTACTGAATCCAAATAAACAAGCCCTTGGGGTCCCTTTCAAATCTACAGTACAATATTAGTTTTAAAAATAATAATCCTTTGGCTCATGCTTTGGGAAATGTTCCGGTCATCTCTGAACATTCTGATATTCTTTTGAAACCAGATCAAGCACGACCTTAATTACTGTGTTTATTTTTTTCAAAAAGAATCAAATGATATTTTTTTATAAGATGTATTGCCTTGGCCACAGCTCAATTGACCATAGTCTTATGATTGTTGAATTCTGCCTTTTCCCAACCTTTTTCAAATTTCTCTTTTCTGGCAGTCACCACTGTTAACTTACTGACACAAGGAGCTGAATGGACCCTTGCAAATGGCACAATTGCTAATCACATGAGTTATTATATGCATCCCAACTGGGTCACACATATTAGCATAAGTAACCCACTAAGTTGGAAAATAATTTGCAACTGCACATGTTGCAAGATAAATGTAACATTCAAAATATAATTCCATCATCTGTGTGCTGTCTCTATTTCCAAAAGCTGATGGACTTTGGCAACACTTGCCAGAAGGGATAGCAATAAACTGTCTATAGGGATAGCAATAACCAGGGTTTTTTTTTGTACAGGAAACCCTGGTTTGGGTTGAGCTGGAATGTAGGTAAAATAAATGGATTGCTTTCCAAAGCTCATTTCCCCTGCACAGATTTCCCAATTAATAGCCTCCCAATGAGGGCCAAAGACCACACAACTTGCCATAAAAACCCCCGGATGTAAGCATGCCAAATGCCGAGACAATTCCAAAACTGGGAGGAATTTAAAGCCCGTTGGATGTTGGGTATCAAATTGTTGACAGTGCAAAAAATAAAAGTAAAAAAATTTAAGAAAAATGCACAAAAGGGAAGCCTTCTGGGTGGACATGGGCTTGTGGCACTTCCAGTGTTTTTTTTTTGTTTTTTTTAGATAATAATTCATAATTCAAGCTTGATGTTCTACCCGAACAGAATACGGTATTATAAATATGAAGTGAAAATGAAATAAATGCACCTCGTTATCAAAAAATAATTTCCTTTGTTTATAAATTGACTATTCAAATAAATATTGTACATCCTTTCCGAGGCCACATTTTATAAATGATCAAGAGCAGGTGGTCTCAAATCAAAGCAAAATCTTCACTTCAGATCTGGGGAATTCCATGTCACTTAAAAATACCCCAATTCAAAATTGGCCTGCAAAAAAAAAAAACCTCTAGATGTTTTCGCCTGGGAAATCACAAAATATATGCTGGAATTTTTCTGAAATTGTGATGATGAAGCTTTTTGCTTCGATGGTGAAATGTCCAACAATTAATTTCAAAAAGCCAGCAATACTGTATAAATGTAAATGTTGGGTCAAGTAAAATATTGTTCAGGTGGACTCTCTCCCTCTCTCTTTACGACGAGATTCGAGGGATGACCAGAAAAAAATCGTTGTCGAGAGAATCCACCTGTATTTTGATTTCTAACAAAGGCAATTTTTGGCAATTCAATTTAAATCACTCTAGCGGTTTTGACAAGCATGAACATGTTCTTTGTCGCATGCTTGCGGAAAAAAAGTGTGTGTGATGAAGCGATAAATCTGATAATTTAGTAGAATAAATTCATCTCTTCCAACATTTCCTTTTTCAGCGTATCATATTACAGTAATTAACAGCAGCATCCAACAAATTAATGCTTCTCATGTTGACATTTAGTAATTCAAGTTGAAATGCTTCTGTTGGAAAGCTGAACACTGCTAAATCCAACCAAGCCTTTTCTCCTGTGTGCGGGGTAAAAGCTGAACGAATTTTCCGAAACTGACACCGTTTTCTCCCAAGGGATATTTATTCGCTGCAATAAATTGGCATGCGCAGCCGATTCTCCAATTCGTCGTGGTGGAACCCCCAAATGCCCTTTATTTTTTCTCTGCTTTTCTTTTTCTTTTTACACCTTGGGGTCACAGGCCTCGCTTTTATTGCCTGAAACCCTGAGCAATAATTCCGAGGTTAACCAACTCGCTGCAACAAAAAAAAAAAAGGGTTTAGCTTTGCATCGGGTTGTTCTCAGTGGATAAAACCGAAAGCCATTTGAGCAGACTTGGCGATAATAAAGCTCTTAAAAATCAAATGGCCTTTTCCCGTACTTCGCGGTCCCATCGCTTATTCATGTTTAGCTTTGCATCGGGTTGTTCTCAGTGGATAAAACCGAAAGCCATTTGAGCAGACTTGGCGATAATAAAGCTCTTAAAAATCAAATGGCCTTTTCCCGTACTTCGCGGTCCCATCGCTTATTCACCAGCAATGAATGGCCAACGATGGTTCAACGTCTTCTAAAAACACGGATCATGAACTCAAGTTGTGGTTCATACTGCAAGTATTGTTCGATTAATGATATTCCGGACAACGGCCTTTCTCTGCTTCGATCACGGAAATTATCTCAAGCTATGGCATGCGAATTTGAAAATTATCACACAGCAGGAAGTGGCCAATAACTCGAAAATTGGAATCCATGCCCAGCCAAATACCCCAATAAAAAGTAAAAAAAAAAAAAATGAAATGCAGCAGGAGATACCCATCTGCACAAAATGTATTATATCTGACAACTTGGAAAAGGTGACTTCGAGCAATTCCTTATTATATGGTGTATTTTCAAAGAACTGCGGCATTGGAACATGTCTATAATTTTGTCGCCTTGATTCTCTTTTATTCAACATTACTTTTATTGGATTTTCACATTTCTTCAATTTTATTAAACAACATTTGCAATGCATTCTTCTACTCAGCAGATGATAATTCGGAGCAATTCGTCACCACATGAAAAAGTTACGCCTGTCTACTAATATTTGTTGTTCTCAAGACACTATCATAGTTTTTGGAAACTCGGAATCTGAGATTCCTGTGTGTATATTAATTTAGAAACTATATGCAATATTATTTATAGGTGAAGAAATCAATTTAGACTGCCCACATTTTAGTTCTTTTCAGTATGCAGTATTCTGGGAGAGATCCTATATTTATTCGTAAACTATAGAAATCGACAAATAATAAGTGTGATGAAGATGTAAAATAAATGTGCGTGAAAATTTTCAGTGTTATTCTTTGCACCTGAAACAGCAGTCGAAATGGATTAAAAAATTTTATGTTACTTACAGCGTGTTTTCTCAAAGGTCCCCCCTTTTTAACGCGAAAAAAAAATTTGACTATCTTTAGCCATTTTTATTTCTACTCGTATATACAAACTCATCTGGACATTTACGACAAATAAATGCGAGTGTCATTCCCTCCAAATCATTCTGTTATAATTCTCATTTTTTCCGTTCTGTGATTGCGTGGGAAAGGTCAATAAAGGCGGCCATGTATGAGGCTGAGCTAATTCATTATGCCTGTGGGGGATTGAAGGAAGGCGATGAGGGACCCAGACTGACGGAAACAATTTTTATCGTTTCCCCCTAAAACGTTGTTTCAAGACCGGCAGTTAGTTTACGGCCGGGGTGTTTGGTGCTGGGTGATTGAATTTTCTTACCCCGGACGCAACGAGGATCCAATAAACCACTGTCTGGTTTTATTGGCCGGACAAAAAAGCCGCAGACAATTGCGGGCAATCGTCGACATTTCGTGCCCACTGCTCCGACACCGGCATCCATCCCTCGCAACATGGATGGATGGATGGATGGATGGATGAGGAACCCCTGTTCACTTCCAGGCACCCAGTCCTACCAAGCCCAACCCCTTGTCCAATTACACAGTTGCACTCACTGTACAGTACATGAGTGACAGTGCGGGCAAGGAAGGAATGCAAGTGGATTCTCTCTACGCCAAACTTTTTTTTTTTGTGTGCAAAGAATACAACAACCGGGGTATCACAAATATTGGTATAATATATTCCTTAAAAGCAGGTGACTTCCTGTTACTATTGGAAGGGTGGTCGTCCGTGTGGGGTTAGAGGTCTGATATTTGAACGGTTTTTTTTTTATTCTGGACTGGATTTATCTACAGTTGAACCACTCCAATAAGTCGAAATTCAAGAAACTGGCAAAAAATCAACTTAAGGAAGTTTCCAGTTTGGGAGCAGGCATTTTTTATGGCAAAAAGATGGAAAGTTTTCGGGATATTGTAAATATTGATATATTCTGGGCCTTAATTTGCTTCTGAGAAGAGTTGACAGAATATGCTGAACCTGCTGGAGGCAATAAGGGTTCATGTGTCCAATTGGCATTTCACTTCTTTTTAAAGCGCATCACAACTTTTTATCGTTTTTTTCTTTCGTGTGTTGAGAAAATAATAGCCTAACCGCCTCAGGAAATTTGAGTTACAGAGGTTCCAGAGGGAAAGCCTTTGAGTTGGGAATGTTTTCAATTAATGCATAGTTCTTCGGGGGATTCAAGGCGGGGACTTGAAGAATTTTGACGCGGGGAGTTATTCCAGTTACCCAGATTCAACTGGTTTCCCGTTGCGAGATAAATCACGAAAAAAAAAAGGAATCATTGGCAACTTTGTCTGGCAATTCCAATGAAACCGCCAGCTGTTCAAGTCCGTCCATAGTGGTGTTGTTTCATGGCGTGTAGACGCCAACCGACGTTATATTGCGGTCTCGAGTCTCTGAACCCAGCAGTCAAAAACAAAT